>JAQZBX010031471.1:14488-26406 GCA_029593785.1 Cabassous unicinctus | reverse complement strand
TGTAATGAGAATAAAAATCTTCATAATAAAAATTGGAAAATAATGTACTTAAATTAACTTTATTAAAGTATTTTCATTGTGCTTTTACAGCAAAGTCTCCCAAGACCAGCATAATTACTGATATTTTAGGTTAATGTAAGATAAAGTATATCACCAAAAGATTGTATATTTCATAATTAAATCACCACTGAACACAGTGGTAATGGATTTAATTTGTGAAAATTATCAACATGGATATTGTGCTGCAATACCATGAATTTATAAAAAGTAGAACAACATAAGTTCTTTGTCTTTGAACACTGTACAATCAATATTCTATTACCACAGTGCTGGTTTTACTGCATTGTAGCTAAATTAGTGTGTCAGGTATAGGAATGTTTAAACCAGACATTCAACTCACATGATGATACAAGAATTCTAATTATTCTTCACCTAACATTCATTTATCTTTTTTCCAGTGTTTTTAGAAATGCTTCTCAATTTAAAATTCATTAAGATGCTTATAAATGCAAAAGAAATGTGTTTGCATTATTGCATTTGTATTATTGTAAGTGAAATTGTGTAAGAAAAACCACATTTTAGTAATGATGATAACATTTGTACAGGGCCTTATAATTAACATCCAATGCATGTTAATTTCCAACTTGGTATAAATGTAAAACCTTCAAATTATGGAAATGCAGGATACTTAAAATATGTAAATGGAATGTGGGAACATTTCTGAAATATTAATAAAGTTACATAGTGTATTTAAAGTATAGGTGATCTGTGCAGTTATTTAACTGGAAATGTTTCAATATGTAACATGCCAACCTCAAAAATTCATAGAATGTAATTGGAAACACTTTGAACTTATCCTAAGCAGTGTTTTAACATTTTGATAATTTTTATTATAATAACATCCAAATTACTAATGGTATATATCATATTTTATTGAAACATTTATTTTATTGACTTTAACTTACAGTTTAAGTGTATATATTTCTGAGATTTTCTGAGTATTTTCAAACACATCTGACAATTTTGCCTAAGTGTTGAAAATTTATAATTTTTATTTTGTTTCCTAATTTACAATAGCCTTAGGAATTAAATTTTTTGTATGAGTGTATTTCTGAAAAACAGAATTGAGAGATATTGAGAATAATGAATGTGGTATTTATTTAAGTAGTTGCCCAGTTGCAAAATTAGGGATATGTGTGTGTGTGTGTGTGTATTGCATTCTTAAACATGATGGCTTTAATGAGGCTGAATAGTGGCAACTTGGCTTAAAAATACCCTGAAGATGCATTATTACAATAATTTTGTCTGATTTGGATAAAGTGTTTCTGCATAGGAGAACAATTTCAAATTTCTCCATGAAATGTGGGCTATAAACATACATACATACATTTGTCTTGGTGGACTTAGCCTGTAAGCTGTTCCATGAGGACAATTTTGGGTGGTTATGTAGTAAAATGGCTTGCTATTTTTCACAATCTGCTTTCCTCTCAAAATAAATAACCTGTGTTTTGTTTCTCTTTTACTTTGTCCTTTTTTTTTTTTTTGTTCTTATGGTTGTAAGAAATAGAGATTTAAATTGCCTTCACTTATGATAGTTCAGAGTAAAGTTGCATGGGTACAGATGCTAGGGCAAATCCAACAGACTGGCCCAAAGAAAACTGAAAAGTCAGGAAATGGAGGCGGCCCTAGAGGCTTTAATTCGAGATTCTGGGATACTTGCTCCAGTCTCTGCCTTTTCACTTGGCTCAACCACTTTCCAAATGCCTCCTTTTGTATTTACTGCTTGATCTCTCACCTTTTTTCTATTATGTTCTCTATATTCTACTACATTCTAAGTTCTGTGTCCTTATAACATTGCTTTACACATGGGCTCTCTAACCTTTCTCTAAATCATCGTTTTTGAAATTCAGCTTTTCCTACTTAACTGCCTCAATGTTTTAGGATATCATAAAATAGGGAACTGTTTGGACAACCCAATATTTTCCATCTAGTCCCCTAAAAATGAAGACAACCACAGGTTAAGATTTGGTAAGCAGTCTATCCCTAGTAGAAATAACTAAGGTTAAGATGTGGACTTGCTGGCCTTCATCAGTGTTTTTGAGCTGGTCAGTTTCCCTTAAAAGCAATATTAACATTTTAAAACTTTTGAAATAATTTCTAACTTTGATGAAAGTTACAAAAATAATACAAAAACAATATAGAGAACTGTAATATACCCCCTAGCTAAATACCCAAATTTAACAACTTTAAACATGTTGCCACATTTATCATTCCATCCATCCATCCATCCACCCATCCATCCATCTTCTAAGCATTTGAAAGTAGTTTGCATATATTATGTTCCTTCAGTGTTTAATACTTCCATGTATATTTCTTAAGAGCATGGATATTCACTTATGTAACTACACTAAGTATACTTATCCAGTTCAAGAAATTTAACATTGATATATAAAGAATACAATCTATGTTCCAATTGTTTCACTTGTTCCAATATTGTCATTTTAGGCTTTTATCCATATTAGATCCAGTTCAGGCTTATGTACTGCATTGAGTTGCCAGTGTCTCTTTAGTCTCTCTCTCTCATTTAAATTGTGGTAAAATATATACCACAAATTTCCCATCTTGACCACTCTCAAGCATATAATTTAGTAGTATTAATCACATTCACAATGTAGTGCTACTGCTACCATCACTACTATCAATTACTAAAGCTGTTGTATCATCCCAAACAGAAACCCTGCTTCCATTATATATTGACTCCTCATTTTTCCTCACCCCCTACTCCAGTAACCTGTATTCTACTTTCTGTCTCTATGAATTGTATATCTAGTTATTTCCCATAAGTGGAATCATATATATGTCCTTTTGTGCCTGACTTATTTCACTCAACATGATGTCTTCAAGGTTCATCCATGTTGAAGTGTGTATCAGAACTTTGTTCCTTTTTACAGCTTAATAGTATTCCATTGTATATATATACCAATTTTGTTTATCCATTCATCTTTTGATCGATATTTGGATTGCTTCCATCTTTGGCTATTGTGAATAATGCTGCTATGAACATTGGTGTAAAAATACCTGTTTGAGTACCAGCTTTCAATTCTTTTGGGTATATGCCTAGAAGTGGGAATGCCAGGTCACATGGTAGTTATCTGTTTAACTTTTTAAGGAACTGCCAAACTGTTTTCCACAGTGGCTGCCCTAGTTTATATGCTTGCCAAAAATGTCCAAATATTTGTATATCTTCACATTCTCTTCAGCACTTATTTTCCATTTTTAAAAATAATACTCATTTTAGTTGGTGTGAGGTGGTATCTTGTTGTGGTTTTAATTTGCATTTCCCTAATGGTTAATGATGTTGAACATCTTTTTATGTGCTTATTGGCCATTTGTATATCTCCTGTGGAGAAATGTCTATTCAAGTCCTTTGTTCATATTTAAATTGGGTTGACTTTTTGTTCTTGAGTTGTAGGATTTCTTTATATATTCTGCATAATAAACCCTTGTAAGAACACTTATAAGATATATGGTTTCCAAATATTTTCTCCCATACTGTTGGTTTTCACTGTCTTGATAATGTCCTTTGATGCGCAAAAGATTTTAATTTTGACAAAGTCCCTGTGGCCATTGGGCAGTTTGATGTAATTATGAATTCCAAAAATATAATTGGATCATGCTTGTAAACTGATCTGTTAATCTGGGCATGATTAAGTTATGATTAGGGCATTGAGCCCCACCCCTTGGTGGGTGGGGAATATAATATAAAAGGCAAGGCAAAGTAGAAGCAGTTTTTGAGAAGCAGTTTTGATGATGGAGTTTTGATGTTGGAAAGAAGGCCCCAGGAGAAGAGAAGTGAGCCGTTCGCCTCATAGTCTACAGCTGACCTTGTGGAGGAACCAGACGAGCTAAGCCCAGAGAGAAATGCAGCCCCGGGAAGAGAGGAACCCAAGAAGCCTGAGCCCTGGAAAAGGCCAGCAGCTGTCTTGCTCTAACAATGGACTCTGGTGAGAGAAGAAACTTAACGCTTTATGGCCTGGTATCTGTGGACTTCTACCCCAAATAAATACCCTTTATAAAGACCAACCCATTTTTGGTATTTCACATTAGCACCCCTTTGGCTGACTAATATAGTCCCATTAACTATTTTTTCTTTTGTTAGTCATGTTTTTGGTGTCAAGTCCAAGAATCCATTGCCTAATACAAGGTCCTGAAGCTATTTCCCTATGTTTTCTCCAGAGAATTTTATAGTTTTAGCTCTTATATTTAGGTTGTTGATCCATTTTGAGCTAGTTTTTGTGTGTGGTAGGAGGAAGGGGTCTATTTTCATTCTTTTGCATGTGTATCCAATTTTCCAAGCTTCATTTGTTGAAGAGACTAGTCTTTCCACATTGAGTAGACTTGGTGACATTGTAAAAAATCAGTTGGCCATAGATGTAGATGGTTATTTCTGATCTCCCAATTCTATTCCATTCATCTATATTTCTGTCCTTGTGCCAGTACCACACTGTTTTGATTACTGTAGCTTTGTAATAAGTTTTAAAATTGGGAAATATTTGTGCTCTAACTTTGTTTTTCTTTTTCAAGGGGGTTTGGGCTATTTGGAACCCCTGCCCTTCCATATGGATTTCATGATTTTCTTTCCCATTTCTGAAAAGAAGGCTGTTGGAAATTGGATTGGGATGGTTTATATCTATAAATCTCTTTGGGTAGCATTGACATCTTAACAGAATTACGTATTCCAATCCATGAACACTGACTGTCCTTCCATTTATTTAGGTCTTCTTTAATTTTTTTCAGTAATGATTTATAGTTTTTTGTGTACAAATCCTTTCCATCCTTGGTTATATTTATTTCTAGACATCTGATTCTTTTCATTACTATTTTAAATGGAATTTTAAAAAATTTCCTTCTCAGGTAGTTAATTGCTGGTGTATAGAAACACTACTGATTTTTAAATTAAAATTTTATTGAAGTATACCATTCACACATGAACATACATAAACAATAAGTGTATAGTAAAAGTTGTGAATTTTCAAAACAAACATGCATATCATCATACAGGGCTCACATATTTTACCTCACCAACACCTTGCATTGTTGTGAAACATGAGTTACAAATTATGAAAGAGCCTCACCAAAATATTACTAACTATAGCCCATATCTTACATTTGGTGTATTTCCCCCCCAACCCATCCAATTATTATCAGCCTGTATTAATATTATATATTTGTTATAGTTCATGAGAGAATATTTTCATATTTGTTCTGTTAGCCACAGTTCATCTTCCACTACGGGATTCCCTGGAAACACTACTGATTTTTGTGTGTTGATCTTGAATTCATTTATTAGCTCTAATAGCTTTGCTGTGGATTTTTGGTGATTTTCTATATATAGGATCATATCATCTACAAATAGGGAAAGTTTTACTTTTTCCCTTCTATTTTGAATGCCTTTTATATATATTCCTTGCCTAACTACTCTGGCTAGGACTTCCAGTACAATATTCAATAACAATGGTAGCAGTGGGCATCCTTGTCTTGTTCCTGATCTTAGAGGAAAAGCTTTCAGTCTTTCACCGTTGAGTATGATGTTAATTGTGGGTTTTTCATGTACGCTCTTTATCATGTTGAGGAAGTTTCCCTCTATTCCTGGTATTCTAAGGGTTTTTATCAAGAAAGGGTGCTGGATTTTGTCAAATACCTTTTCTGCATCAACTGAGATGACCATGTGTTTTGTTATTTTTTTTTCCTCCATTCTCTTAATGTGGTGTAATATATTAATTGATTTCTTCTGTTGAACCACTCTTGCCTTCCTGGGATAAATCCCACTTGATGATGGTGAATAATTCTTTTAATGTGCTGTTGTATTCAGCTTGATAGTATTTTGTTGAGGATTTTTGCATATGTATTCGTGAACAATATTGGTTTATAATTTTATTTTCTTCTGGTATCTTTATCTGGCCTTGGCATTAGGATGATAATGGCCTCATAAAATGAGTTTGAATATTTTCTCCTGCTTATTTGTTTGTAAGAGTTTGAGCTGGATTGGTATTAATTATTCTTGGAATGTTTGGTAAAATCCACCAGTAATCTTGGACTTTTCTCTGTTGGGTATTTTTAGGTTACAGATTCAATCTGTTTGTTATTGGTCTGTTGAGATAGCCTATTTCTTCTTGAGTTAGTTTAGGTAATTTGTGTGCTTCTAGGAACTTTGTCCATTTCATCTAGGTTATCTACTTGTGTACACAGTTGTCAATTGTTCATAGTATCCTTTTATCATCCCTTTTATTTCTGTAAGATTGGTAGTAATGTCCACCTTTCCATTTTTTATTTTGTTTGCATCTCCTCTCTCCTTTCCTTTGTCAATCTTGCTAAACTTTTCTTAATTTGAGAAAAAGACACCCTGTATTAGTATTATATATTTGTTACAGTTCATGAAAGATGTTCTTATATTTGTTTTGTTAACCACAGTCTGTCTTCCACAAAAGAATTTCCTGTGTTACACAGTCCCATGCTTTGTACAAACCATTCAAAGTGTACACTTAGTGGCTCTCATTTTTATTGAGTTGTGCTGCTATCACCTCGGTCAATTTTACAACATTTTCTTTACTCCAAAAGGAAAAATCCCAAACCCCCTAATACCCCCTATTGTTGTCCTTTAGAATTGATATAATCTTCTTTACCATTGCTACAAAAATATTACAATATTACTATTAACTATCATCCATAAGTTACATTAGATGTATTTTTTCTGTGTATCATCATTTTCTTAGCAGTTTGTAAAAGAACATTCTTATAATTATACAATTAACTAGTCTTTATCCACCACCAAAATCACTATGCTATAATGTCCCTAGATTATTCTCTAGCTTCCTTTCAAATGACATTTACATCCACAGAATACCCCTTTCAGCCACTATCACATTTATAAATCAGCAGTGTTAGTTATACTCACCATAATGTGTTACCGTCAACTCTATTCATTACCACACTTTTAAAAACTATCTTTTAAAAAATTCTACTTATATTATGCATCAGCTCCCATTCTCAACCCACATTCTATCTCCTAGTAACCTGTACTCTATAGTTTAAATCCATGAGCTTACTCATCATATTTAGTTCCTATTAGTGTGACCATACAGTATTTGTCCTTTTATGTCTGGGTTATTTCACTCAACATAACACCCTCAAGGCATGTTGTTATATGCATCCTGATTTCATTTCTTCTTACCACTGAATAGTATTCCATTGTATGTTTATTTCACATTTTGTTTATCAATTTACCGGCTGATGGACACCTGGGCTGTTTCAATATTTTAGGAGATGTGAAAAGCGCTGCTATGAACATTGGTGTGCAAATGTCAGTTTGCATCCTTGCTTTTTTAGTCCTTCTGAATATTTTCCTAGTAATAGGATTGCTGGATAATATGGCAGTTCTATATTCAGCTTTTTGAGGTATTGCCAAACTGTCTTCCACACAGGCTGCACCATTCGACATTCCCACCAGAAAAGGAATGTTCCTATTTCTCCACATCCTCTCCAGCACTTGTAGCTTTTTTTTTTTTTTTCTTTTTTTAATAATGGCCATTCTATAAGGTACAAAATGGTATCTCATTGTACTTTTGACCTGTATTTCTCTAACAGCTAGTGAAGATGAACATTTTTTCAAATATTTTTGGCCATTTGTATTACCTGTTTGGAAAAATGTCTATTCAAGTCTTTTGCTCATTTTTAAATTAGGTTGCTTGTCTTTTTATCTTTGAGTTGTATGATCTCTTTATGTAACATGGATATCAAACCCTTATTGGATATGTGGTTTCCAAATAATTTCTCCCATTGAGTAGGCTGCTTTTTCACTTTCTTGACAAAATCTGTTAAAGAACAAAAGTGTTTAATTTTAAGGTGGTCTCATTTATCTATTTTTGTTGTTGTTGATCAAGCTTTGGGAGTAAGGTTTAAAAAAATATCACCTACCACAAGATCTTGAAGTTGTTTTCCTACATTTTCTTTTAGGAGTTTTATGAGTGTCACTTTTTATATTTAGATACTTGATCCATTTTGAGTTAATTTTTGTATAAGGTGTGAGATAGAAGTCTTCTTTCTTTCTTTTGGATATGGATATCCAGTTCTCCCATAACCATTTGTTAAATAGACTATTCTGGCCCAGCTGGGAGGACTTGACCGCCTTGTTGAAAATCACTTGATTGTAGATGTAAGAGTTCTATTTCTGAGTTCTCGATTTGGTTCCATTGGTCAATCTGTCTGTCCTTATGCCAGTATCATGCTATTTTTACTACGTAGCTAAGTAATATGCATTAAAGCCAGAAAGTGAGAGTCCTCCAACTTTGTTCTTTTTAAAGGCATTTTTGGCTATTCACAGCCCCTTGCCTTCCAAACAAATTTGATAATTGACTTTTTCATTTCTGCAAAAAATGCTGTTGAGATTTTTATTGGGATTGTGTTGAATCTATAAATCAGTTTGGGTAGAATTGACATCTTAATGATATTTAATCTTCCAGTCCAAGAACACAGAATGTCCTTCCATTTATTTACATCTTCTTCATTTTTTTAAAGCAATGTTTTGTAGTTTTCTGAATACAGGTCCTTTGTGTCCTTAGTTAAGTTTATTCCAAAATATTTGATTATTTTAGTCACTATTGTAAATGGAATTTTTTTCTGATTTCCTCCTCAGATTTCTCATCAGTAGTGTATAGAAATGCTACTGATTTTTGCCTGTTTATCTTGTATCCCACCACTTTGCTGACCTCTTCTATTAGTTGTAGTAACTTTGTTGTGCATTTTTCAGGATTTTCTAGATATATGCTCATATCATCAGCAAATACTGCAAGTTTTACTTCTTCCTTTCCTATTTGGGTGCCTTTTATTTATCTAGCCTAATTGCTCTAGCTAGAACTTCTAGGACAGTATAGAATAACATTGGTGACAACGGTCATCCTTGTTTTGTTCCTGATCTCAGCCGGAAAGCTTTCAGTCTTTCACCATTGAGTACAATGCCAGTTGTGGGTTTTCATATATTCACTTTACCATAATGAGAAAGCTTCCTTCTATTCCTGTCTTTTGGAGTGTTTTTATCAAGAAAGGATGTTGAATTTTGTCAAACATCTTTTCTGCTGATGCAAGAAAAGGATCATGTGATTTTTCTTATTCAATTTATTAATGTAGTTCAGTATACTGATTGATTTCCTTGTATCAAACCACCCTTGAACACCTGGGATAAAACCCACTTGATCATGGTGTATAATGCTTTTGATGTGCTTTGGATTTTCAAGTATTTTGGTGAGGATTTTTGCATCTATACTCATTAGAATTCTATTCGTATTCATTAAAGAAATTGATCTGTAATTTTCTAGTTCATAGTATCCTCTTAATTATCTTTATTTCGGCAGGATCAGTGGTAATGTCCCCCCTTCTCATTTCTGATTTTATTGATTTCCAACCTCTGTTTTTGTCAGTCTAGCTAAGGTTTTGTCAATTTTGTAGATTTTCTTAAAGAACTTTTGGTTTTGTTGATTCTTTGTATTTACTGTTTTTGTTCTCATATTTTTTTGTTCTGAATTTCATTTTCATTTCTGTTCTTATCTTTATTATTTATTTCCTTCTGCTTGCTTTGGGATTAGTTTGCTGTTTGTTTCCTAGTCTCTCCTGGTGTGTCTTTAGGTCTTTGATTTTAGCTCTTTATTCTTTTTAAATTTAAGCATTGAGGGCTATAAATTTCCCTCTCAGCACTGCCTTTGCTGTATCCATAGGTTTTGATATGTTGTGTTCTCCTTTACATTTGTCTTGATAATTACTGATTTCTCTTGCAATTTCTTCTTTGATCCACAGATTATTTAAGAATGTGTTGTTTAATCTCCATGTATTTGTGAATTTTCCTTTGTTCTGTCCATTATTGATTTCCAGCTTCATTCCATTATGATCATAGAAAGTGCTTGCATAATTTCCATCTTTTTAAAAAAATTATTGAGCTCTCTCTTGTGCCCCAACATATGGTCTCCCTGGAGAAAGACCCACAAGCACTTGAAAAGAATGTATATCCTGCTGTTTTGGGGTATAATGCTCTATAGATGTCTTTTAATTTTAATTCTTTTATCATATATTTCAAACTCTGTTTCCTTGTTTATCCAGATGTTCTATACAATGCTGAGAATGGTGTATTGAAGTCTCCAAGGATTACTGTAGAGATGTCTATTTCTCCCTTTGGTTTTTCCAATGTATGCCTCATGTATCTTGGGGCACCCAGGTTAGGTGCATAAATATTTATTATAGTCATTTCATCTTGGTGACTTGCTTCTTTTATTAATAATGACTTTGTTCATCTAACTGTTTTGCATTTAAAATCTATTTTGTCTGACATTAATATCACTAATCCATATCTCTTTTGATTACTATTTGTGTGGAATATCTTTTTCCAACCTTTCACTTTCAGCCTGATTGTGGCCTTCTTTCTAAGGTGAATCTCTTATAGACAGCATATAGATTGCTCATATTTCAAAATACATTTTATTAGTCTATATCTATTGATTGGGGCATTCAATCCATTAACATTCAAAGTTATTACTCCAAATACATTACTTATTTTGTCCATTTTATCCTTTGGCTTTCTGTCGTCATATCTTATTATTGTCTTTTTAAAAAATCATTTTAGTTACTCTTACTAATAATCTCCATTTCTACCCTCTTCTGCAAGCCTCTCATCCTTGTCTTTAACTTGCAGGCTGCAGCACTCCCTTTAGTATCTCTAGTACATCTGGTCTCTTGGTGAGAAACTGTCAGTTTTTCTTCTTCAGTGAAAACTTTAAACTCGCCCTCATTTCTGAAGGGAAGTTTTGCCAGATAAAGAATTCTTGGCTGGCAGTTTTTTCCTTCAGTCCCTTAAATATATCATGCAACTGTCTTCTTGTCTCCATGGTTTCTTTTATTTATTTTTTTAAAATTTTTACCGGGAGGTCCCAGGGATCGAACCCATATCCCGCCATATGGGAGATGGACGCCCAACCATTTGAACCACTTCCACCCCCCTCTCCACGGTTTCTGATAGGAGAACAGCATTTAGTCTATTTGAGCTTCTCTTGTATGTAATGTACTGCTTTTGTCTTCCTGCTTTTAGAACCCTCTCTTTATCTCTGGCATTTGATATTCTAAATAATAGGTGTGTTGCAGTAGATCTATTCAGATTTATTCTATTTGGAGTGCTTTGTCTTTCCTGGATATTAATATTTATGTCTTTCATAAGGGTTGGGAAATTTTCAGTCATCATTTCCTCATACCTTCTTTCTGTCCCTTTTCTAGTCTCTTCTCCTGGGACACCTATAATATGAATGTTTGCACATTTCATGCTGTCATTCAATTCCTTGAGACCCTCTTTCTGGTCTTCTGTCATTTCAAGTTCAGATGCTCTATCTTCTAATTCCCTTATTCTGTCATCAGCATATTCAAATCTGCTGTCATATGCCTCAAATATATATTTTTTCCTTTATTCTCAAAGATGACTGGAAAAGAATGCATTGTCTGCTGTAATGATAAACACACCAGAGTATAAACAGTAACCATTCCACTTATCACAGCTTGGTTGAGTTTAAAATTTGTGTTTTAAAGGTCCAAGATGACTGCAGTTTTAAAATAATGGGCAGGGTGGAAAGTTGCAAGCTTCACGTGCTTCTGGATATCAAATATTTGTTGTTATACAATAGTCACAGTTTAAAAAAAAAAACCCTGCTGGTAATACTTAATTACACTTTATTAAGGTCATATACCAGCAATAAACAATAAAGCCTATATAACATGTAGTTCTACTTAATCATTGACAGATATAGCTAACCTGAGATAAGTGAAAAGTTGCTATGGTTTTAATGAACTTCTAAAACTATGATCTTTTTTTTTTTTTTTTTTTTTTTTTT
>JAQZBX010031471.1:0-14388 GCA_029593785.1 Cabassous unicinctus | reverse complement strand
AAGACTTGCAGTGTTGTAAACCTGCCTCACAAAATACATTGTAATAACTTTTCTTAAAAAAAAAAAAAAAAAAAGACAGCCTTTACACCTCCATTTCTAATGGTACATTATCTTGGCAATTTACCCACCACTTAAATTTCCCCATTGTGTCCCCTTTCACTTTATTTGATATCCTTTTTAACTCACCCATCTCCTTCAAAATGGGCATGTCCACAGATTGACAAAGAAAGTCTATATTTTAAAATAAATATGT
The DNA here is from genome assembly GCA_029593785.1 of Cabassous unicinctus. Lineage (NCBI taxonomy): Eukaryota > Metazoa > Chordata > Mammalia > Cingulata > Chlamyphoridae > Cabassous > Cabassous unicinctus. The sequence goes on along the minus strand of JAQZBX010031471.1, from coordinate 14,135 downwards.
AAAGTATTCAAGAACATTAGAACAACAATATTTGCTGCTAAAAATGAATAAAATAAAAAAGGACATCTTTAAAATCAATCCCTGGTTGTAGACAAGTTCTCCAAAACCAGTACCTGACATCACTCCAACAAACAAAGGGGTGGATGGGGAAGGAAGAAAAGTTCTAGATTATCTCAGAAAATCTTGCCCTCTTACTCTGCCGCAGCCTCTGGGGAGGCTTCTGTACTAGACTCGGGCTGGGCCTCCTGTGAGGAGGCTGTGCAGGCTGATGAGACGGCGGTGGCCGCGGGATCCTCCGCTGGGGCCTCCTCCTGCTCCTGGACGGCGCCTGGAAGGCTGTAGCATTGGCCCCGGTCTCCTTGGCCATCTCCTCGGCCTTGTTGGGCATCTCGGCGGCCTTGGTCTCCTCGTTGGAAGGCAGCTTCTCGGGTTCTCCTCCCACTTCCTCCTCGCCCCGCGCCGCCGCCTCCTACCCGGAAGCCGCGCCTGCCTCTGCGGTGGCTGATGGGGCACCACGGCGGCCTAGTCCTTGACAACTGCTCCCACGGCCTCTCCGCCTTCTCCCGCCTCCTTTTTATGCTTCTTGAAGTAAAAACCTCTCAACTTGAAAGACTTCTTGAAGGAAAACCGATTCTTTTTTTCTTTTCTTTTTCTTTTCTGAGGTTTCATTACTGGGCGAGGGCCTGGCTTCGTCCTCGGCCTAGGGCTAAGACGTGGCGGAAGCGGGCCACGCCCTCTGCGGCGGCATAGCTTTCTGTGGCCTTCTCTGCTGGAAGGCCCCAGCTTTGGCGGCCTCTGCTGGTCCCTCTCTTTCAGCCATGGTGGACGACGCTGCCCTGCTGCTACGGCTGCAGGATCCTGCTTGTCGATGGCCTGGGCGCTGCCGTTGGCCTGTGGCAACTTCTAGGAGGCCGCAGGTGAAGGGTCCCCTTTCACCTTCACGTGGCCTCCTCTGGCCTATTCACTTTGGAAGAGTAGGAGGCCACAGCTGCCTCCCCAGTCCTCTCCATGGCGACTTCTCCATTTGCAGTGGTCTTGGAAAACTGGGCACCCATGCTGGCTTCAACAAAGAAACCTAACAGATCCAAAGGGAGGTAAAAAAGAACCTCAGGTTGGTGTGAGTGGCAGCAGGGGTGGCAGCAGCACATACACTGGAGGGAGGGGGGAGTGAGGGTGGTCTAATATATTTTTAATCACCTCCATGTGTCTTTCATTCCCATAAGCTCTTTTACTTTTCTTTGAAGGCTTTCAAATGGTTCATTATGCTCAACCTGTGTCTTCTTAATATCCTATATCTCTTTAGCCGTATTTCCCTACAACTCCTTGAATTGATTCAGAAGATTTGTGTTAACACCATTGATTAGTTGTTTAAATCATGTGACTCATCAGAATTTTTTGGTTCATTCCTTTGTCTGGTCATATCTTCCTGTTTCTTAGTATGGCTTGTAATGATTTGCTGGTTTCTGGCATCTGATTATATTGGTGATTTTATTCTGTTGGTCAGTTTTGCCCTCTTGCCTAGTGTTTTTCTTTTTTCTTTTTTTTTTCCATGGCTCATCTTTGATTTTTGGTTCAAATTTTTCTAAACCTTTAAGATTTCCCTGTTTAAGTTATCAAAACAGGTCCAGGGACCTACTAATGGGGTACAGACCAGATCCACAGAGGTCTGGGAATAAGGTCAAGAGAGGTAAGACTTGTCTTCCTTTACTTTCCTAGTTTGCCAACAGATGACTCTCATCATCAAACCTTTCCATAAAGGCAGATCTTTCAACTTCCACTGGCTGGGTTTTCCTAGCCAGCAATTTGAAGTCATGCCCCGCTGTTTAAACTCACTGAAGAGGAACCATACTCAGTTCTCTGACATAACGTCCCTCTTCCCAGGGAGGAAGGCATCCATTATACTCTCAGTTGGCCACCATCAGCCACAGGTTTTACCAAGGCTGTTTACCTTGAGAGTGGGGGCTGGGTGCCATTTCCAGCTGCTGGGTCTACTAACTCATGGTTTTCCTTTTGGCCACGTTGTCTCTCTGGCCTCAGTTGCTTCTGGTTGATGTGCATTGCACTCTCCTGGTCTGCAAATCTCCAAAGCAGCTCCTTTGGACAGCTTCTTACTCTAACTCCCCTGTTTTGTAAGAGCATTGTGCCCTGCCTAACCTGGGCTCCATCTTCACAGAACTCTCTCTTCATTCAGCTTTGACTCATTGTCTAGTTTCCTTTCCTTTCAACATGAAGAAATGTCTTTAGCATATCCTGTACAGCTGGTCTAGTGGTGATGAACTCCCACATCTTTTGATTATTTGGCAATGTCTTAATTGTTCCCTCATATTTGAAAGATAGTTTTGCTGGATATAGAATTTCTTTTTGGTAATTTTTTTCTTTTAGCATTGTAATTATGTTATCCCACTGTCATCTTGTCTCCATGACTTCTGATGAGAAATTGTTACTTAATTTTATTGAGACTTCATTGTTCTTGAGGTTTTGATTTTAAGCTTTTTTTCTGTCATTGACATTCAACAGTTTGATTACTATATGTCTTTTTTGGGTCTCTTTGAGTTTTTCCTGTTTAGAGTTCTTTGAGTTCTTGCTGTGAAATTTGGGAAGTTTCTTTAAATTATTTCTTCAGATTTACTTTCTGCTCTTTCTCTTTATCTTCTGGGAATCCATGATGCATATATTGGTTTGATTTATGATGTTGCAGTAATCTCGTCTTTTCACTTTTCTCTATTCTTTCTTTTCTTCAGATTGAATAATTTCAATGGTCTTATCTTCAGGTTGTTTCTTTTGCCAGCTCCAATCTGCTGTTGAACTTCTCTACAAAATTTTTTATTTCTGTTATTGTGTTGTTTAGCCTCAGTATTTCTGTTTGGTTCCTTTTTATTATTTCTATCTCTTTATTGAAATTTTCTTTTTGCTAGTCTACCATTTTATTTATTTCCTTTAGTCCTTTTTTGTGTTTTCCTTCGGCTCTTTGAGTATATTTCAGACAACTTAAAAATGTCTTTGTATGGTATGTCCAAAGTCTGGTATTCCTTGATTATGGCTTCTAATGCTGTATATTGCTTCTTTGCATGGGCTATTGATTCCCTTTGCCTTGTAATCCTTGTATTCTTTGGTTGCACACTGGGCATTTTAATATTTTCAAGTTCTAACTATAGAATTTAGTCACTGAGGTGTCTGTTCCTTAGGCTTGGATCTAACTTTGTTATGACAGAGATTTCCTTGAATGCCAGTAGCTGACAAAAAGAAAAAAAAACCCATTTCCCAGTCTTTGTCAATTGACATGTGTGAGTGCCCTCAGAGGAAATAGCTTTTCCTCTTAGTCTTGCATACTATAATGTATGTCTTAAAGCTAGTAATCCTTTATCCCAGGCAGCTGTGATTTGATTGTTTTCTTACAGCTTTTTAGCTTCCCTGAAAACTTCTTGTACATGAAGGGAAATTTCTGGGATGGTGAGCCTATGACAAGTGTCCTGGTTCACACCTTCAGGCTGCCACCAGAGAGATAGGTATAGACAAGCATGTACCCTAGTATGTGTGTGAGGTTTACTTTGCTCCCTCTGTAGCCAGAACTGGAGTCCTATTCTGGGAGAGTGGGCTAGCTGCACAAGGAGCCTGAGTGGGGAAGGAGAAGGGCCAGAAAATGTCACTTGAGTTTTTCCTACCATTTTGAAGTTGCCTTTTTCTTGATTTGGTGCTTGCCCAGATACTGTAACTCTAACTATTTTCTAGAGCTTTGAGAAGGATGGTTCTGCCAGATTTTGCTTGCTGTTTCTGAGGGAGGACAGAAGCCTGGAGCACTTCACTTGGCATTCTTGGTGATGTTACTTGGAACATTACAATTTGGTAGGGGGTCCTTTTTGGAAATAGGACATACTGATCTGGTCACTTTCACACAACTCTTTTTATAGGCCCATTTAGACTCTGTTGCCCCATGCCCAAATTAGGCCATTAAACATTCAGCTTTTTTCATTTGCAAGTTGTATGTGATATAGATCTCCTTACCCATGTTGACCATCAGCACTTTGCTGATTTGGGGTGAGATGTGAATTGTAATGTCTTGGAGGCAAGTGATGGAAGGAGAATTGATAGTGGCATGGGCTTAGATATGACATGGAATATATGGTATATGAATATTTTTATATTACATTGTTTCTTTAAAGAAATTCTTTTATTCTCCTCCATCTATTATCCAACCTTCCTTCCTTCCATCCATCCAGCCATCCATCTGGTAGCAAATGGTTTCTGTTTGGATGTACTGATTTCAGTGTAGAAATAACACAAATAACAAAGGGCCAAAGTCTGCGTTTTTGTATTTTCAAGACTGCAAATTTATAGCGATAAAATTAGTCCTTAAAATAAGGGCCTTCAATTGCAAGATCCTGGCATTTGAGAGAGAAAGGATTTTAATTTTTTAATTCTAAAAACTTGATTTTAAACATCAAGAACCAAAGCTGGAGAATTCAGAGCATAGTGTTTATGGCATAAACCACAAAGGAATGATTATGTGATGACTGAAGAGCACTTTCCCACCAAAAGAAGTAAGATTTCAACTCCCAGGAAGGAAAGAGAGCTAAACATGTAACTTGGTTAAAAAATTTTGTGTGTGTGTAGGGGGGTCCTCAAGCAGCAGTGTCTGGCCTGACAGGATGTTGATAGAAAGCATTCATCTTACAAATTGCATTGATCATGGCTTCTAAGGAAGGGTGGTAAAGGCAGATGGATATGTCCACACAGCCTGACAGGTGCATTGAGAGAAACTCAGGTGTCTCAGGCATACTGAGGAAAATGTGGATGTGACTGAGAGGTCTAGTGGACTAAAAGAGGACACAGATTTCAGGTAGGGGGAAGTGATAGATTTGATAGATGGACAGCTGAAGACTGGAAGTGACAGATACCATGAGTTGGCAAGATTTAGGAAAAACGGGTTTGTAAACTATGCAAAGTTCAATTATAAAGATGTAAAAAAATTAACATTTTATGAACTCTTGAGTCTTTTGACTGAGTAAAATCACACCTGCTACATAGGGAAATCACACAAAATAGGAGTCCTCTGTCAACAAAAGTTATTCTTTTCAGAAAGGGCCATCTATCATGCTAAGCAAAGTGTTCACTTAATCTCTGAGAATTCATGTGATGTTTTAATAGTCTGCATATCATGTAAATTCCAATGGTCATGCTCATTTACTTTCAATTAATAAATTCACTTGTTTGCTTGATATATGATTCTTTGTTTTCCATTTGAAAATCTAGAGCCATGATCTCTTATTTTTAGTTCCAGAGTGCTTAGGAAATTCTCAATTAACTCTTTAACAGTTCTCTTGAGACTCAGTAAAGTATAGGCATCATGTTTAATATAATAAAACTCCTTTATTACAGTTGTTTGGGAGAAACAGACATAACCTTTAGGGACTAAACTGCTTCCCAGAGATTAAAATTAAAGCAACCTTGTGGTTTCTTCTAAGAATAAAATAAATATAAACATTTTCACAAACAACATGAGAATAAATTAGAAGGGAAAAATGCCCTGTTTTCAAGTAGGGGTTAAATATAGGTGAGAGTCAGAGAGCTGGGTCGCACATATTACTGGGCAACATGAAAAACAGTGATTTAAATTTTATTATGTTGTATCAATGCAGATACATTAATATAGCTGATTCAAAATAGAAACATCAAGATCCTTGCATCAGGAGACTGTTATGGGGGTGGCATGTGTTCAGAGTCTCAGCCTAGCTGGAGTGTGTGTCCATGGATCAGTTGTGATTTTCATTTAGGAACCAGATATCAGATGACTAAATAGACCCTTTAAATGGTTTATACATATTTGAGAATGCACAGTTCTGTTTTGTGACAAAAGGCATCAAAATGCCAGGCATACTATATCAGCACCTTAAAAATTTTTTTAAGTATTGAAGTCAATACAATCTCTCAAATTAACATTTTCATCTGTCAATTTTTGTGTTTGAACATGGTTAGCATGCCAGTGTGAAGAGAGTAGAGAAAATAGAGTGGAAGAAGTAGAAAGGGTAGAAGAAGCATTTGTAGCTTATAAATACTCAAGTTTAGAAAGTACTGAATCCCTACCATTTGTGACTGCCCTATGACACCTTTCATTTAATCCTACCCTGAAAAATTACCCTAACTTTCATTTGCCATGAAGTGATAAAGAGGACTAAAAATAATTCTGAATGCTTTGACAATTTAAGCAAAACAGGCTCTCCCATTCCATGTGGCCTAAGCTTTATTATTTGAAACATTTAAAAACAGATTGTACACTGCAAATATTCTCGCTGTCCTGATTTTGTGATAATCAGGGTAGGCTAAGCATTCACTATATTAGAAACCATGCATGTGCCCCCAGACCTAGTTTTTCTCTCTAGGTCTGGTTTTTAGAATGCTGGTGATAAACTAACACTGATTTATTAGATGACCATTCTGTAAGGGAAAAGACTGTAACTTTGGGTATCTTTGGTCAACCTTAAGAGGAATGGATGTGGCTCAGGTGGTTGGGTGTCCGTCTCCCATATGGAGGGACCTGGGTTCGATCCTCGGGACCTCCCGATAAAAATTAAAAAAATAAAAATATAGAAGGCACATGGGCCACCAGGCCCTGTGAGCAGGTGCACTGCCAGGCCCCATGAGTGGGTGAGCCATCAGGACTTGCGTGTGGGTGCGCCATCAGGCCCTGCGAGCCACGCAGCAAGATGATGATGTAACAGGAGAGTGACACAAGGGAAAGCCAAGATGAGACGCACCAAAAAACTGAGGTGGCGCAGGTGATAGGATGCCTGTCTCCCACATCGAAGATTCCGAGGATCGAATCCCAGTGAAGACAGGAGGAGAAGGATGAGAAGAGAGGGCAGGAAACAGACACAGAGAGTTGCCCAGTGAATGGACACAGAAACAGCAAAAACGGGGGGAGGAATGTAAAAATGGATAAAAGTAAATAAAAATATAAATAAATCCTTTAAAAAATGTATAGGGGAGGAACATATGGACTATAGTTAGTAGTAATACTTTGATGATGCTCTTTCATGAATTGTTAACAAATGTTTCACAATGCAGGGTGTTTGTGGGGGGGCGGGGGTGAGGTGTGGGAGCCCTGCATGATGTTAATCATGTTTGTTTTGTAAGTTTACGATGTTTACTGAACACTTATAGTTTATATATGTTCATGTATGAATGATATACTTCAATAAATTGTTTTTTAAAAAAAAGTAATTGGTGCTCCACCATTGTGAATGTAATTAACACCACTGGTGTTCTTGAAAGTGGTTAAAATGGAAAATTTTATGTTATATATATATTACCACAATAAAATAAAAAACCCAAACAACCTAGAACCATATAGTGCCAAGAGTAAGCCCTCATGTGAACTATGGACTTTAGTTAATATTATAATTATTATAACATGGGTTCATCAATTGTAACAAATGTATCTCACTAATGCAGAATGTTAGTAGAGGGAAAACCGTGTGTGTGTCAGCTCTGTACTTTTTGCATAATTTTTCTGTAAATCTACAGCTGCTGTAGAAAATAAAGACTATGAAAAAAAGTAACAGGTTAAAAAAAAAACAAAACAGATTGCACAAAGCACAAAACAATTCTCAGTTCAGAACAAACCTTTGTTAGAGGTGAACAAGAGCATCAAAAAGGTGGGTCCTTTTCTCTTTCCTCTTCTGCTTTTGGATTCCTGAAAGCTGTTCTGTTATAAAATTAAATTTATACTTTGGGATAGGAAAAGTTTGAATTAAAGATTTTTGTTCTTTATGATAAATTACTTGGGGTTTGCTCTGTGAGAAAGCCTAATTATTTTTCCATTATGAAATTCTCTCTAGCATCCTAGCTCCAGAGGGAGACTTTGTGGGAGATCACATAAAAAGTCCCTTAAATATATGTAATGAATATGGAATAGGTGAACAAAGAATGCCCCTTTCCCTTCCAGGTAAAAAAGGAAAGATTTTCTTTTTGAAAAATGTATAACTAATAAGTTGCCAAGATTAAATTCTTTAATGTGTTAACTCATCACTATACCCTCTCCTTCACAGACATACACACACACTTTGGTAGGATCTGCATTTTTTCTCATTCTCTAAGTAGGTGACTCTAGCAAGGTAACATGGTGCTGTGGAAAGGCCAGGGTGCAGGCCTGAGATTTAACATTTATTGGCTGTGTGAATTAAAGCAAGCAATCCAATGTCTGAAAGTGAATATAGCAGTGCTTACTTCAGATGTCTGTTTTATGAGAAATAAATGAGATAATATATGTAAGAAAGGTTGATAAACTGTAAAACATGTTCTTGCACAACAGGAATGAAATAATGATATACACTTCTCTTTAGGTGGACAGCGTTAGAAAAAAAATTTTTAAATGAGTCCTTGAATGGCAATTATGCCAAGATTTTTTTTTTGAAGCCATCTAAAACTGATTAAACTTAACTCCAAATATTACTAAATCCTTCATTCTAGTCACTGTTCTATTAGAATAAAATTGAAGAGACTTCTTTTTAATGAAAAGCAAGACCTTTTTAGGTGGAGACTAAACTGGCTCAGGATTTCAGACTCAATTCTTTCTCCTAATTCTTAAAAATATTTATTATGCTTATCTATGAATCCTTCCCTCACTCCCTCCATCTATCCCCCATCCATCAAATATTCATTGTCAGCAGATCCTGTGCCAAGTATCTGTTTAGAAAGTGCACTGGATTGGCAGCAAAGTTAACTTTAGTTTGAATTGTGAACCATTTGGCCTCTGTACTCTCTCTTACCCCTCCACCTTTGCCACTCATGCTATATCTTCATTGAATCAATTCTACTCAGCCTTCAAGGACCACCTCAAGTTCTTTTTCCTCCAATGAAGTAATCAATGGTAACTCCAGTCTTCAGCAGTCTCTCCTTATTGCACTTATTTCCAAAATCTCTCATTTGCACCTATCATGTATTCCTCTGCGAGTTTATTTATCATTTAGTGTGTACATGAGTTTGCTCCATCCATCTAGCCATCCATGCGGTCCACAAATACATATTAAGCACCAATTTTGTGCCAGATATCTGGTTAGGTAATAGGGGTTAGATGATGAGCAACATAGTGATAGTACATACCCTCAAGGACCTTACATTCTAGTTTATTGTCCCCTAAATTACAGTATTGCTCTATGAGGCTAAGGACCATATCTCAGCACTGAATCATCAAATTTGAAACTGAGATATATAAGAAATGTAATTTTCTTCTTCCATAACTACTCAATTTCTGTTTCAAGCCTCATTCTGCCAGGGTGACTGAAACTCAGTTAATGAAGTCAGAGATCTCTTCTTCTCCCACCAACTTCCCTGGGGTTGTGTCAAAGTTCCAGAAAGTTTAACTAGGACTGAGACTAGGGAGTGGAGTGCAGATGGAGTATGCTGTGGGTTCCTGCTGTCATGTGGCCCCACAGGCATCTGCTGAAATAGCCTTTATCCCAGCAGCTGCTTGGTCAGAGGTCTACATGCTGGGCTGGATACCACTTTTTCCCACACTTTGAGTCCCCTTCTGGTTACAAAATGATCATTCTGTGACTCCTCTGCCACCCAGAGACCCTGGAAACTCACATGATGCCTAAGATCTATCTGCCTAAACACACCAGGCAACCATTAGTTCTCTGGGCATCTACTTGGAACTTCATGTGCAGATTTTCTCCACCCTCCCTTTCCCTTCTTTCTCAGCAATACTGAAGTGTAATTGACAAATAATATTTATTTAAAGTGTATAATTTCATATTTTTGACATATGTATATATCCATGAAGCCATCACCACAATCAAGAGATTGAACACATCTCCCTTCCACATTTCTTTGTGTCCCTTTGTACTCCCTCAGTATGTCCTCTCTTTCCTCCCTTCCCTGGATCTCAGAAAGCACTCTTAGAACTGGTCTGGAAAGCAGGTACAGAGCCCCCTCTGGAAAACACCTTTCTTTCTTTTCTCTCTGACTTTACCCCTTGCTCAGTACTAGAGAATCTTTCCTCTTGCAGATGGGGCATAAGAGGAGGAAGCCTTGCCTTAGTCATTGTGTTCTCTCTAATCTGTGGTGTATGCTGTGAGGACCTAGTTTGTGGTATATAAACTAGCAAGAATTAGGAAAGCCAGGAAGGGACTTTTTTTTTCTTTCTGCTCTTAGTTCATTTCTCTGAGGCAATGCATATCCCATAGTCGAGCTGTTCACATGGGTGGGTGAAGGTGAATGGGGAAAGGATAGAAGAGAGGGAAGTGAAATATTGGGGAGAGGGAACATTTGCTAATGTGGTGGTTTGAAACTGTGTGTACCCCAGAAAATCATGTTCTTAAAGCTAAACCATTCCCATGGGTATAAACCTATTGTAAGTAGGATGTTTTGATTAGGTTACTTTAGTTAAGGGGTGGCCCAGGGTGGGTCTTAATCCTCTTACTGGAGTACTCTTTAAATGAGATGAATATGGAGAGAAAGAGAAAGAAAACTATGGAAGCAAGAAGCTGAAAGCAACGAAATGTGAAAGAAAAGGGAGTGACTAGTAGATGCCGCCACATGCCTTGCCATGTGGCAGAGGACAAAAGGATTGCTGGCAGCTGGTCTTTGGGAAGAAAGTACCGCCTTGATGATTCCTTGATATGTACGTTTTCATGGTCTCAAAATTGTAAGCTTGTAAGCTAATAGATTTCCATTGTTAAAAAGCCAACCCATTTTTATGGTATCTGCTTTTGGCAGCCTAGGAAACAAAAACAGCTACTGTTTCAAAAACAGTAAAATGTTAAAGCAATTTGACTTTGTAATTTAACTTTTCTAACTCTAGACTGAGGAAATAAATGGAAATTCCTATAAAATTGAATACAAAAGATATTTGCATAAATAGTAAGGTATTGAAAGTATTTTAACTGATTAACCTTAAGATCAAGATTAAATAAATTCGTACATCCACATGGAATATTATGGAATTATTAAAATTACATTTACAGAGAGTTTTTAATAATATGGAGTGTACTCTGGTTATAATATTACATTGAAAAAATCAAGATATAAAATTAAATGGTTATGTTATAGCAAATATTTACAAGTATGAGCAGAAGAAAAAGAATGGAAGATACCATATCAAAATGTTAATAAATAATGAATAATTTTGAGTAGTTTGATTATGGATAATTTAATTTTCCTCAGAATTGTCCATGTTAGAAAATTTGATTTAAAAGTGTTAAGGTCAATATTGAGTTTTCCTTTTTATATTTGCCTCAGCATAAAATTCTCACAAAAACACATTTTAAAAATATTTACTATCATATACTCCTACTAAAGTGTATTGAAATATAGCAAGTAATTTAAATTTGCTTGCTATAATATTTTTAGTAGTTAAGTAAAGTTCTTCATGTGTGAATCTTCTTATGAAAACAAATTAAATTTGGTATGTGACCCCTCCACTTTAATAACATCTGATCCACAGCTGACCAAATAGAAAATGTAAGTTCTTTTATTTAGAGTCAAAATAAGTTGAATTCTTCCCTATATCAATTATACAAAAAATTTTGCTTCCCCAACTATTGAAGATGATGGGTCTTGCTTCAAACCCTATTGATTGATGAAAGCAGACAGGCAATGCTCAGATTACTTGAGAATGAAGTATTGTCAGCCCCTGCCATAGACCCCCCAGCCTAATTGACAGAGCCAAATTAGAGGGAAACAGCCCCCATTCTAAAACCAATTGAAATAACAATTTCTGGTTAGATGCTTATTTTTGTTTTGTGACTTTGGGGCAGGTTACTTGCTGTTGAGAGTTTAGCATAAACACAATGCTTGTTTAAAGAATAATACCATTGAAAACAATATATTAGGGCAGTGGGCACTTAGAGGTTGAATTTGGGAAGAAAGTCCTTTAGTACAAAGTAAAGTCAAAGACAAAGAAGACACAATTCCTGTCCTGAATTAACTTGGGAGAGAGATATGGCTAGAGGAACACTAGTGAGAGGAGATGAAATGACCGAGAAAAGGCAGGATTGAGAGGGACACGGCTGAGCAAGGTCCAGCGGCACCTCTACTGCCTATATGATTATGACATTACATTTCAGTAAATCCATAACACATTATTTAAAATTAAAAGGAAGTTTTTGGATAAGTTGTAAACTGTTTCTAGAAATGAATCATGTAGCACGGGGGAAGTGCCTCTAGGGGTTTTAAACAAATCCACTATTAGTCATGAGCTATAAAGCCACATCTGGAGAATTGCATTTCAAAAGACTCATCCTTTTCCCTTTTATTTCACCAGGCGCTGAGCCAGGTGTTTTATATAAATTATCTGATTTGTTTTCTCTGACAACATAATAAGGTAAGTATTATGAATCCCAATTTCTAGATGAGGAACAAAGGCTCAAACAGTTCAAAGTGTTGCTCAGTGTCACTCAGCTCACACTGGAATTGGACACTGATCTGCTCACTTCCAACACCCTTGCTCTCACCCTTTACCATCCACAGGAAAGCAAGACATAATGTTTAAAGGTGCACAGGACACAAAAGGAGTGTGGCAAAGAAGTCATGGAGGGTGGCTGTTGTGCAGCCAGGGAGTAAAGAGCTTGAAGTAGACTTATGTAGTAGAATCTATTTATAGTAATGTTATACAACAAAGAGGTGAAAACATGTGATGGCTGTGTGGGGGCTTAAGCTGTGTGGAAAGAATAAAATAGAAGAGTTTAGTAGGTTGGAAAGAAGTCCAGATAGTACCAGGTTTATAGGCAGGTCTAGGAAATTTATAGACATGGTTTAAGGACTTGATTGCTGGGCTAATACCCTCTGATGGATGTAGTTTCAAGTGCATGCAGGTTTAAAATAATTTAGCCTTGATTGCCTGTGGATGGAAGTGAGTTTTGGGGAAGCAAAATGTATTTTCTTTCCTCTTGGGAGCTTGTGCACAGCATCAAATAGACTAAATTAAAGGGATTGCATTGGCTTGTGTGTGTTGATAAAATTACTATTTAATGCAAACAGAGGACTTCAATTTTTCAGAAGAGGAGGGAATTAGAGATAGAAAATCGGTAAGCTGTGACACCTGCACAGAATCCTTGTTTGACGTTCAGAAGGGAATGAACTATGTAAAACTTTTTTTTTCTTGAGAGATGTGAGATATTAATGCTCTATGTTAAATCAACAGAAACAGGAATGTGATAAATCAACTAAATAATGTGTTAATTTCCATACTTTTGTGGGTTGAATTGTGTTCCCCTGAAAGACATGTTGAAGTTCTAACCCCTCTTACCTGTGATGGTGACTTTATTTGTGAAGAGGGTTTTTACAGATATAGTTAGTTAAGATGAGGTTATTCTGGGTTAGGGTGGACCCTTCTATAAGAGTATCCTTACAGAAGCAGGGAATTGGGGTATGAGATTCAGAGGACACAGACACCCAGGGAGAAAACTGCCATGTGAAGATGGAGGCAGCGATTGGCATTATGCTGCCACAAGCCAAGGAGCACCTGGGGATACAAGAAGCTGCAAGAAGCAAAGAAGCCCAGAGGCTTTAGAGCAGGGGTTCTTAACCTTTTTTGTTCCATGGACCCCTTTGCCAGTCAGGTGAAAACCACTGACCCCTTACTAAGTCCACACTACACTGTGCATTATTTAATAAATGTATCACACCTGCACCAACACATCCCCACAAGAATCATATTTTTTTTTGAATTTCAGTTCAAGCTTACAGACCCCTTGTTAAGAACCCCTGCTCTAGGGGGAGCCCGGCCCTGCCAACACCTTGATTTCAGACATCTAGCCTCCAGTACTGTGAGAGAAAAAATTCCTGCTGTTTTAAGCCACCCAGTTTGTGGTAATTTGTTATGATAGCCCTAGGAAAGTAACATAAGACATTCAGGAAGGAAAACGACATTAACTGGGATGTTCATAGGAAGGTGATTCAGACAGACAACTGGGTAAAGAAATCTAAGACAATGCAGACCAAAGATGACTCATGTTTGGAGGCTTAAGATTAGCTAGAGACAGAAATGTGAGGGACCGTGAGTTATCAAGTGTAAATGGGAAAGTCAAATTACCCTGCTACCCTTGAGAAGGGAACCCAGAGCTCCTTGGACTCCACGTGAGAAGGGTTGAGGCTGAGTATGCAGATTTCAGAGGCAGCCTAATGTTAACAGACCA
>JAQZBX010031470.1:0-26303 GCA_029593785.1 Cabassous unicinctus | reverse complement strand
ATTTTGTTTTTATTGCCATAAAAATCAAGATTTTTCACAGTACATACCAATATTTGTAAAATGATATATAAATATATATGCATATATGTGTATTTTCTTACATAAATGTTATTTTATATATATATATATATTTTAAAGGTGCTTAGATTACCTAATTATTACTCAGAAATTACAAGGATTCCCATGTTCCCCACCTATACTCTTTTAATTTCTGTTTATCTGTGAATATTTTGAACTCTCCATCTTTCTGAATGCCAGTTTTGCTCGATAGAGAATTCGTGGCTGGAAGTTTTTTTCTTTTAGTACTTTGACTATGTCATACCACTGTCTTCTTGCCTCCATGGTTTCAGATGAGAAATCAGCACTTAATCTTATTGTGCTTTCCTTGTATGTGATGGTTCTCTTTTCTCTTGCTGCCTTGAGTATTTTCTCTCTGTCTTGAGCATTGGACATTTTGACAAGTATATGTCTTGGAGTTGGCCTGTTGGGATTTATACTCTTTGGGGTGTGCTGTGCTTCCTGGATCTGCACATCCCTCTCTCTCGATAAGGTTCAGAAATTTTCAGCCATTATTTCCTTCAACACTCCCTCTGTTCCTTTTCCCTTCTCTTCTGCTTCTGGGATGCCCATAATGCATATGTTCATGCATTTTGTGCTGTCTGTTAAATCCCTGAATCCCTACTGGATTTTTTCCTATCTTTTTGTCTATCTGTTCTACTATCTGCTTGATTTCAGCTGTATTGTCTTCCACATCACTAATTCTTTCTTCTTCCTGTTCAAATCAGCTGTTATGTGAATCTAGTCTTTTTTATTTCTTGGATTGTGCCGTTGATCACCATCATATCCGTTATCTTTTTATGCATGTTTACAATTACTTCAGTATGTTCTCCAAGTGTCTTCTTAATATTTTTAATCTCTTCCTTCACTTCATTAAGTTGGTCCATTATATTTGTTTGGAAAGCTTTGATTAGTTGTTCAATGTTCTGCATCTCTTCCTGGTTTTTAGTTTTTTCATTGGACTGTTCCATGTCTTCCTGTTTCTCAGTGTGGTTTGTAATTTTTTTTTTGCCCTCTAGTCATCATTTTATCTTGATGGGTTTATTCAGTTGATTCACTTCTCTCTCTGCTCTAGAGTTTTATTTAGCTGGTGGTTCTGTGTGTGTGTTAAGTTTTCTCTTTGACACTTTTTCTTATTATTTTATTTCCTTGCTTCTTTCTATGTTCCCTTGAAGGCAAAAGATTGATGTGTGAAAGGAAGAATGATAATAGTATTACTGATAAAAGTTAGGAGAGGGACCATATAAGACTTAGTGAAATGAATATTTAGCTCATATAGACAGTATATAGTAATAGGAAAAAAAGTGGAGTATGTACAATGGACTGAGAAACCAAATAGTGGAATATATATATAATGGTTTAGAAGGCTAGAATGATGAGGAGGGTGAGAAAGAGTAAAGAAAGGGCTGAAAGGAAAAAGTTAATATTAATAAAAAAAGAGGAAAACAGAATAGATAGAATAGAATTTGACACCCTTAATTGTGGGATAATGAAAAAATGTGGTGTGTAAGAACCACAACAGAAAGCAGAAGGCAGAAATATGAAAGAAGGAATAGAAATCGCTTGGGAGACAAAATCCATAAAGACAGAGAATGGAAAATCACTGTAGAAGCACAAGAAAGAACAGACAAGCTAGGAGCACCCAATTAAAAAAAAAAGAAAGAAAGAAAAAAAAAGGGGGCAGGAAAGAGGAAAGGAAAGCAAGAGACAACAAATAAACAGAGAAAAAACAAACAACCACACCAGCAAGCAGTCAAAAGAAGCTAAGGAAGAACAGTGTTCCTTCTTGGGTCCTTGTGGAACCTCTCAGCCTGCTTCTGTTTATCAATCAATTGCCCTGCAAGGTTCTATCTACAGGTTTTGAGGCAGATTTTCGCTATTAACCTAAATTATAAAGAAAAATTCATTTTTTATTTTTTAAAGTGACTGTCTTCTTTTTTTTTTTTTTTGGCATAATAAGGGACCCAAAAGAAGTCCTCTTCTAGACCACCCCCTTCACCAAGGGGACCCTAACTAGGCTCATGGAAACTGATGAAGCACTTCCCACTCCCTGTGTCCCCAGGGGAGCTGAAGCTCTGATGTTTGTGCAGAATGATAAAATTGGCTGACTCCACCGCCTCTGGAGCCAAGCCTCAGTGTCGCTGGGCTGCTGGGTAAATCAGGCTTCCTCAGTAGATTCATCTCTCCCCTCAACCTGGCACTGCTTCAATCAGGCTTATCTGCTCCCCAAAGCTATGAGGAGGTCCGGGCAGCCAAATCCACAGTAAGGAAACCCCTCTACACCTTCTGTCAGAACCCTCCCACTCTCGGAGAATGCTCCCTCTCACTGATTTGCCTGTGGGGATTGGGGATTATCCCTTAGCAGCTATGTAAATCAACTTCTTCAGCAGATTCACCACTCCCGTCTGCTTAGTGCTGATTCAAGCCAGCTATTTTGTTCCCCAAAGCTGGAAGCAGTTCCAGGCAGCCAAATCCACAGAAAGGAAACCCCTCTCACCCCTTCACCAGAACCCTCCCACTTTCAGAGAACACTACTTCGCACCAGGTTGCCAGCAGGAATCTTGGCTCAAACCAGCCTTTTTCCCTGAGGATGGGGCTCAGCCATCTCTGTTAAGCTCCACGGGCAGGGTTAAAACCCACAAATCTCTACCGAGCAATCCATGCCGTCGAGCTGCCTCTGGATAGATGTCCCAAGCTTCTCGCTCCGTGCGCCCACAGCACACACTCCCAGGCAGGACCCTGTCCCCATTCAGCTGTCCTCAGAGAGCGAGTCATTGAGTGCCCTCCTAAACTGACACCATCTTGCCTCTCTCTACCTCGAATCATAGCATCTTAAATCTCTGCTGCAACTTTCACCTGTGATGTGCTGAACTGCCCTCAGAACTAGTCTCAAAGAGATCTGAATTCATTAATCAGAAGCCATGATCACTGATCTGCCATGGCCAGCCCTATTTTTGGGGAAGAAGCTTTCCTTATCCCTTTCTCTCATTAGCAAGCTAACCCAGGGATTTACCTCATGGAGGCCTACCATGGGAATGGGAGATAGGCACTGGTAGCCACCTCATGTAGAGAGTAATTTATTGCTCTTTACCATAATTTATCAGCCATTTCCCCTGCTCCTTCCTGAATGCTGTGTATTGCTCCTTTGTCCTTTAAGTTTTTGCATGGTGTGTTTTGTTTTGTTTTCATTCATCTCCACATATTTTCTAAATTCTTTGTTATTTCTGCTTTGACTAATTGGCTGTTTAAGAGTGTGTTGTTTAATCTCAACTCATCTTTGCCTACCAATTTCCTTCTATTATTGATTTCTAGTTTAATTCCATCATTGTCAGAAAAGATGCTATGATTCTCCCATATTTTTTAAAAATTTATTGAGACTTATTTTGTTTCCCAACATGTGGCTTATCATGGAAAATATTCCGTGTGCACTTGAGAAGAACGTGTATTCTGATATTTCTGTATGCAGTGTTTCATATACGTAGTCCAGTTATAGTTGTTTTATATTGTTGTTCTAGTCCTCTATTTCCTTATTAATCTCTCATTCAACACATTATTGAAATTGGGATATTAAGGTCTCCAATTATAGCAGATTTGTTCTTTTCTTCAAAAAATTTTGTCCATTTTGCTTCATATATTCTGTGTTTCTTGGTAGGAGTTATATGCTTATAATTGCTATATTTTATTAATTGATTGACACTTTTATTAACATATAATGTCCTTATTTGTTTCCAGCAATAATTTTCCACTTAAAGTCTATTTTGTCTGTTATTTGTATAACCACCCCAACTTTTTTGGGTCACTATTTGAATAGAACATATATCTCTATCTTTTCACTTTCAAAGTATTTGTGACTTTGGATACAGTGAGTCTCTTGTACATAGCAAATAGTTGTATAAGACTTTTTATACACTCTTCCAATCTTTAACTTGTGTTTAATTGGAGAGTTTCCTCTATTTAAATTTAGAATAATTATTAATAAAGAAAGAATTATTTCTATCATTTAGCCATTTTTTTATACATACAGCTTAGATCATTTTTTCCCTCTCTCCAAAACCACCTTCTTTTCAGATTAATTGATTTATTTTGTGGCATAATATTTTGATTGCCCTTTAATATCCTTTTCTGTATCTATTTTATTTCTTCTCTTAGTGGTTTCCACAGGGATTACAATTAACATCTTCCACTTATAACAATTCTGTTTGAACTAATAAACCTCACGGTCAATTGCATACAGAAATTCTTCTCCTATATAGCCTCTTCCGCTCCACTTTATGTTGATAGTGTCACAACTTACTTCTTTATACATGTGATCTCATTACTGTAGATTTACAAATGTTATTTTCTGCATTTGTCTTTTAATTATATATAATAAAGAAGAGTTACATGTCAAAAATACATTAATACTGGATTTTATATTTACCTATGCAGTAACCTTTGTTATTATGTCTTATTTTTTGTATGGCTTGATGTTACTGTACTGTATCCTTTTATTTCCACCCTAAGTTCACCCTTTGCCATTTCTTTTATGGCATGTCTAATTGAATCTCTCAGCTTTTCTTTTCCTGGGAATGGCTTAATTTCTACATCATTTTTGAAGGATTTTTTTTCAGATATAGGATTCTTGTTTGATATTATTTCTCCTTCCTTTCAGTATTTTAAATATGTCATGCCTTATTTTGACAGATTAAACAGGGGAAAATTAAAGTTTTGGAAAAAAAATTATACTAAAAATCAAAGAAGAGCTATGAAATGAGACCTGTAATCAAGATCAACAGAGCAAAGCCTCAATATAAACAGATGCGTAGGTATCACCAAAAGATAAATACTCATACTGAAAAAAAAAACATGGAGATATGTTCCAATCAAAGTAACAAACCAAGAGTCTAGTTAAGACTAGGGATTTTTAAAAAAAACTAATAAATCATGTCCACACAAACCTCCTTAATAAATTTAAAGTAACAAGGGAAAATATGATGGAAGAGATAAAGGATATAAAGATGACATTGTGTGAGCATAAAGAAAAATTTGAAAACCTGCAAAAAAAAAAAATAACAGAACTTAAAGGAGTGAACCCAGGACTCTCTGTGTTTGGCAAACTGAAGTTTTCACTATTATACACTTATGCCTAGTGTACATTACAGCAGGCTAAGGATCCACAAATACATTTTTATGATTATTGCTGCTTTTAATGACATTCATTGAAAATTTTGTTGTCATTAAAGTATCTATGACTTTCTTAAATGGCCAGAGATAAGTAATTTCATCCTGTTTACTTTGCTGTATAATCCAGGAAAATTTAAATATAAGATTTTTGTTGTTCAGGACACATTTTTTACCATGTCTACCTTATTTATATTCAGTTTTCCTTCTCCAGAGATTCTCATTTCCCACTATCTACAAAAGTTAAAGTGATACCATGTTTCATTGGCCTCCTAAATTGCCAATCTTTCCATGACATTCTTTCATCCTAACATTATTCTCCAAGAGAAATTTGTGTGTGTGTGTGTTTTCAATAATAAGTTTTACTTTTTAAAAGAGGTGTTAGATTACAGAAAAATTATATCCAAGTTTAGGAGATTCACATATAATCTACTCCTTCCCTCTCCCACCTCTTCCCCTATTAATAAACTCTTACATTAATGTGTTGCATTTGTTGCAATTGAAGAATAAATATTGAAGCATTGCTATAACCAAGGTCAATAGTTTACCTTGCAGTTTATCCTTATTTTCAGTCCTAAAAATAGCAAATATTCCAACTGTTATTCCCTCCCCCTCACCTCAGAGCCTCTGGCAACCACTATCTTTATATCAATGTTATATGTTATTCTGTTATTACAATAATAATAATTTTATTTTGTCCATGGTTGCATCCCCCCCGCTTGTGTTTGTTCATTCCTCCACCTTGAGGATTTGGGGATGGCGATGCCAAAGATGCTTCAGATTGAGAGAGGGCTTAGATCTTACGGGGAAGATGGAAGGAAATATTTTGCTTGCAGAGGTAGATACCCTCCTTTTCTTGGGTTAGGGGTTGTCTATCATTATCATTTTTTTGGTAGTCTTGTGGAGTCTAATGAATTTAATAGTAGGTGTTGACTGCAACAATGCTGAGATTCAGGGCTCAACAAGCATATGAACAGACCAAAGATTTAAGTTTCTGGGACATATATTTATTGATTATAATGCTAATTATTGGTTCAAATAAAATGAGTAGAATAATTATGTGTAGGGAAATTATAAATAAATTTAACTCTGTTATTATTCTAGTATAGACTTATTATTATCCCCTCTTTTATATAAATGTTGAGTTTTAACCATCTTTATGTGGATAGTCAGTTGTGGCACTGATGAATGACACCAGAGATGTATGAATGAAAAATGTTTTAGTATTCACAGTTCCTAGGAGAGAGAGGAGAGCCATGCTTCTCTGGGTTCCCAGAGAACATATCAGAAACATGGGGCTCAACCCAGCTGGTAAGCTGGGGAGCAAAATTTATGGTGGACTTGGGGATTCTGACTTTACAATAGTAAATGAGTGGAGCATTAGCAGTTTGTCAAACAAGAGTAGGGAATGGGAAGCTTGTATTTGACTTTTTCAGGGGTGAACTCAGGTAAGACATAGGGAGAAGAAGGAGCTTCTGTTTATTTAGTTTAAGAAAGAGTCAGGGGTTGTTTTGTGGGATTTAACAATAAGTTCTGACATGCTGAGAAATCATGACAGTGAAAATAGAAACCATTTTATTTTAATTCACTACAAATGTTAATCAGTGATGTAAATCACATACTATAACATGACATAGCTAACAAATGTACATGACCATATACATTCCAAAGGTTAATTGCAAATTTATCTGTACTTGTATTTGAGAGTGCATATAATTTCACAAAAATAAATTGCTGCATCCATAATTAGAAAAACAAAGAAAAATGATAAAATCAAATATTTAAAAAAGCCACCTTAGATACAGTAAAACCTAAAATGTAGAGCTCTTAGGCTTATGGATTTAAATATTTCTATTCACCTTTCTTTAGGGTATTCTTACAGATTGAGTAGGGCCAAGGCAATGGCTGTGAACTCACACAGTGTAGTGGGACACTGGGAAGAGACACACCTGCTCATGCACCTCAGCTCTGGTGTTCACCTACCCCCGCCTTTCCCATAGTCTTCCTTGGCAAATATCCTGGAACATCAATAACATTGCCGTTTGTAGCCCACAACCAGTTATTCATCTACTCCAGCTCTCTGTTGTCTAATAGGTAGAAGTTTTAGAGTTAAGTTTCTACTTCAAGGTAAATGTATGAATATTTAGTAGTCTATTCCTCCAAAGCAGCTAACACATGGTATAAGCTTAATAAATGTTAGCAGTTCCCTTTTTTTTTTCCTATGGGAAATTGATTTTTTAAATCAATTTTATTGATACCTATTAATAAAACATACAATTCATCCAAAGTGTACAATCAATGGTATTTGGTATAATCACATATTGTTATTATTGAAATATTGAAAATGCTCTAATAATAGTTGAGGTAATGAATGCACAACTATTTAGTTACCTTTTTTATATTCTTAAGATAGTTTCACATCTTGCTGTCATTGCCACCACTTGACTCTACTTAATAGCAGTCAAGTTTGCAAATTGTGACTGTCAGACCCTGAGTTTCTGAAAAATATTTGTCAAATATAATATACTATGATCTAAAACCCTTAAAATGGATAAACCTAAAACAATGTAAACTTTGGATATTGTTAAGAAGCAGCTAATAATGATACGTGATTGATATATATCTGATTATTCACTGAATTTTTACAAGGGAAAATAAAAATAGATCCCAGTAGAATAAATCATTTTATGCTGCAAATATTCTGAGAACGACATTGAAATATAAGAACAACTTTAGAAGTGGAAATTAGTAGTGACTCTTAATCTTATATAAGGTTATTAAGCAAGGAGCATAAATTTTATCATTCTATATAACTGATTATGTAAAGAGAGGTAGTAGTAAAATTAAGCACAAAGCAGTTGAGATGCAGAAATAATCAACCCATTTGATCAATGTTTTCATCTCATTTCAGCCCTGCAACTTTCCTAAAAGAAATAGAGGTAGAGGCATAATAAATAAATAACTCACAGTCACTGAGGACAGTGCTGGAGAGGCGGATGCTGCAAGCTGCCTCTGTCTGCATGTTTATTAAGTATTGTGCAGGCTGGAACTTTGCCCTCTGTCTGCAGCCATGACATAATGTGCTACAAGATCTTTAAAGAGATTGCTCTGGGAAAATTTTTCGTACCAAATATCGGAGAGTTTCATTTGCATTTACCATTGTCTGAGATGTTTTATGGCCCCCTTCATGCTTTATTTGAAAGACGGTGATAAAGAGAAGATTTTGAGGTGATAGGAAGGTGGAAATTTAAGCAAATCACAGAAGTCACCATTATAGGGAATTTAGATCATGCCAGAATAAGTGTCCATGAGGATAAACTGAAGGATCAAAGACATGGCAGAAGGTATGAATATAAATATTAATATACTGATATTAGTGATCATTTTTCAGATGTTTGCAGATTATTTAGGTCAAGCCTTATTTTTTAACTAAAGATCTTATGAGAAGATAAAGTACATTAACATAGGTACACATCATAAGGTGTATTGCCATGAAATATAAAAATAAGAACGTTCTCATATAACTACCCTATGATAAAAAAAATATGAACAACAACTCAGGTGGCCTTCATGTCCCCTTCTAATAACTATCCCCTAATGGAATTGTTATTATAACTAATAAATCCACATTTATAAATATGTCATCATTTGTCTCCGGCTTAATTGTCTCATATTTTTTTTATGTGAGATTCATTCATGTTAATACATTTGTGATTTCGTCTTTCTTATAGATTTCCACAGGAGAGTATTCTTTTCTACATTTGAGGAGTTTTTCATTATATTACATTACATTACATTACATTACATTACATTATATAATACTATATTATATTATTGAATCTATATTTGTGTCTATATCTATCAATTGTCTATATCTCTATCCATATGCATATATATATCCCATAATTTATTTATACATTCTACTCTTCATGCCTATTTGAAGTTTCTATTTTCTGGTTCTTAGAATATTATTATAATGAACAATTTTACATGTGTTTCTGTGAAAATATGTGCATTTCTGTGGAATAACTAAGATTGGAATTAATTTCTTGTACCGTTACATATGTTTAGTTATGGGAATAGGGTCAAACTACTTTTTCCTCAAAGTGGTTGTGGAGAAATGAGAGGGTCAGCAATCTGTTTAATTATTGCAAAGAGGTCTGGAGCTGAAATAAAGTAGACAGCATGTAAGTCCTCTCTGAAAAAAAAAAAAAAACAATGAAAAACAACAACAAAAAAACACACAGAATTTTGGCATCCAAAGTTTACTGTTTGTTTACGAGAACAAGAAGAGCTTTTGTGTATGCCTCAGTGACAACACGTTAAAGAAAAAAAAATTACAGAAAGGGTTCTAGTGGTACTTCTTACCTGCCTGTAAGACTCAAGTGTTAGGTGCTCATTTTCTCTAAAAAATGCTTCAGTAAATAAACATGATATTTCATTGATTGATCTGCTTGTAAACTCTTGCAAAGAAGTAATAGTTGTGATATGTCTAAATATATTTCTTTAACTTCACTTACATTTCAAGCATTTTATGTTTACAGAGAGGTAAATAAAAATAAACCTATTGAATTCTCAGTTGAAGGGAAGACCGTAGATTAATAATAATGATCAGATAAACCAGAGGCTTCATTATACTATGTTATAAAATAAATGTAAGAGCAGCTGAGAAATTGACCTTGATTTCACCCAAGCTCCTAGGTAAATTGAGTATGTGTTTTATTATTATTTTTTTAATGAGTAACTCAAACTTGGACAAATTCCTAGAAACACAAAAGGAGCCTATGTTGATGAAAGAAGAAATTGATGAACGCAACAGACCAAACACTAACAACGAGACAGAATTTGTCATCAAGAGCCTCACAACTAAGAAGAGCCCAGGACCAGATGGCTTCACAGGAAATTATTCCAGGAAGAACTAACACCAACCCTGCTTAAACTCTTACAAAAAATATAAGTGGAGGGAACATTGCCTAACTCATTCTATGATGCCAATATCACCCTAATACCAAAGTCAGACAGAGATGTCACAAGAAAGAAAACTATAGACCAATCTCCCTAATGAACCTAAATGCTAAAGAACTTGCTAATCGTACTCAACAACACATCAAATGAATTATACAACATGACTAAATGGGTTTCTTACCTGATATGTAAGGATGGATCAACATAAAAAAGTCAATCAATGTAATACACCACATAAACATATTAAGAGAAAAAACTCACATGGTCATCCCTATAGATGCAGAAAATGCATTTGACAAAATACAGCACCACTTCCTGATCAAAACAATTTAAAAGATAGTAATGGAAGGAAAGTTCTTCGACATTATAAAGGGTATACATGAAAAACTGCAGTTAGCATCATATTGAATGGTGAAGTCCTAAATGCTTTCCATCTAAGATCTGGAACAAGACATGGATGCCCATTTTCACTGCTTTTATTTAACATTGTGTTAGAAGTACTTGCTCAAGAACTTAGACAATAAAAACATGTAAAACTCATTCAAATTGAAAGGAAGAAGTAAAAATTTCACTATTTGAAGATGACATGACTGAATACATAGAAAGACCAGAGAAATCTGCAACGAATCATCTAGAGCTTATAAATGAGTTCAGTAAAGTCACAGGTTATAAGATCAATGTACAAAAATCAGCAGCTTTTCTGTAGACCAATAATGAGCAATATGAGGAGGAAATCAAGAAATAAATCCCATTTACAATAGCAACTAAAAGAATCAAATTCCAAGGAATAAATTTAACTAAAGATGTAAATGATTTGTGTGCACAAAACTACACAACACTGTTAAAAACATCAAAGAAGTCTTAAATAAATGGAAGAATATTTCCTGTTCATGGATAGGAAGATTAAACATCATTAAGATGTCTATCCTTTCCAAGTCAATTTACAGATTTCATGCAATCCTAATAAATTTATCATAGTATTTATTATTGAATTGGAAAAGTTAACTATGAAATTTATTTGGAAGGGAAAGAGGCTGAAAATACCCAATGACATATGGAAAAAGAAAAATGAAATCAGAGGAATCACACAAATTGACTTTAAAACATACTACAAAGCTACAGTGGTCAAAACCATATGGTACTGGTACAAGGATAGACATACTGACCAATCAAAAAGAATTGAGAGTTCTGATATACATCCTCACATACACATTCAACTGATATTCAACTATGCCACCAAGCCCATTCTACTGGGAGAAAATGTCTCTTCAACAAATGGTGCTTGGAAAACTGGATATCCTTATCAAAAGAATGAGAGAGGAAAACCATCCCACACCTTATGCTAAAATAATTCAAGATGGATCAAAGATCTAAATATAAGAGCCAAGAATGTAAAGATATTAGAGGATAATGCAGAGAAACATCTACAGGATCTTGTATTAGGAAATGTTTTCATGAACATTACACTGAAAGCATGAGCCACAAAAGAAAAGAAATTGATAAATGGAAACTCCTCAAATATAAAAAATTTTGCACATCGATGGAATTTATCAAGAAATTGAAAAGGCAGTCTACTAAATGTCTGAAAATATTTGATAACCATATACCTGATACGGGCCTAATATCCAGTATACATAAATTAGTTCCACACTTCAAAAATGAAAAATAAATAACCCATTTAGAAAATGGGCAAGTGATTTCCATAGACACTTCTCTGAATAATAAATACACATGGCTAAAAATTACATGAAAAGATGCTTAATATCCCTAGCTATTAAGGAAATGCATATCAAAGCAACAATGAGATATTATCTTACAGCCATTAGACTAGCAACTGTTAATAAAAAGAGAACTACAAGTGTTGGATAGAATGTGGAAGAATGGTAAGCCTAATCCACTGATGGTGGGAATGTAAAATGGTGCAGCCATTGTGGAGGACAGTTTGGCGGTTCCTCAGAAAGGTAAATATAGAACTGCCATATGATCTAGCAATCCCCCTGCTGGGTATATACACAGAAGAAATGAAAGCAAGGACACGAACAGATATATGCACACCAATGTTCATAGCAGCATTATTCACTATTGTCAAAAGTTGGAAGCATCCTAAATGTCCATCAACAGAAGAATGGATAAAGAAATTATGGTATATACATACAATGGACTATTACTCAGCTTTAAGGAGGAATGCAGTATTAAAACATGGGATAACATGGGATGAATCTTGAAGACCTTATGTTTGTGAAGCAAGCCAGGCACTGAAGGACAAATATTTCATGACCTCACTGATATGAATTAAGCAAATTGACCAGACTCACAGAGCTAGAGTCTGGAGATAGGTTTACAGGAGACAGAAAGGCAGAAGAAGGTTGTAAGCCAATGCCCATATGGGCAAATCTATTATAAGGTGGAAGTGTGTAACTATGCATTGGATGGGTCTGACGGTGGTGCAGTGATGCTATTGGGTTGAGCAGTGCTGGTTTGTGAGGGGGTAGGATGAGGAGGGTCGGTTGGGCTGTTCATGGAACTGGTATGAGGATTGGGGCAGGTAGCAGTTGAACTCTGAAGATTTGCAGGTATGTGGTTGAAACTACAACTTTGGGAATGTTCTTTTGGCAAATAGGGCAGGGGAGGTTTACTGGCTTAGTGCGTTGGATGTGGGGGAAATGCAGGACACAGCGCACCTGCAGCAGGCCTCTAGTGAGTGTGTGAGTGTTCACCTTGTCATAGTGGGTTGAGGGGTGAGCCAGCTTGGGTCTCCACGCTCTTGGTGAGTCTGATATAAATGGAGACACAGAGAGAGAGAGAGATACACACGGAGAATGAGAAAGCTACCATTTTGATTCAGCCATGTGAGAGAAAGGACTCCAGGATCTCCCACAGCTGAGTTCAAGGAGAGAAGCCCCAAGAGGCTCAAGGAGCCTTGGCCAGGGGAGAGATGACTAATTGGCCGCAGCTGAGTTTAAGGAGAAAGTAGCTAGAGACAGGCAGACCGTCTTGCCTGATCGCCACGTGGCAGTAAACTAGGAGCAACAGTAGCTGACTTTGGTGAGAAAGCATTCTGATGGTCCTTTGATCTGGACATTTTATGGCATTAGAACTGTAACTTTTACCTTAAAAAAATCCCCATTATGAAAGCTAACCCATTTCTATTACTTTGCATTGGAAGCCCTTTGGAAAACTAAGACTGCTATTATACAGAATCTTTATAATCTTAGAAGATATTTGAAGAACATTTTCATGATATAGAAATAAAAAAAATGTTGAAAGTGTGTAGGAAGAAATGGTTTCCCTCCTCCTGTGGTAAAATTCATTTTGTTGACTATTTTTTAATCATAGGAAATATATATCAGGAAAGAAATAAATTTTTATTGGGAAGATAACAGTTTTGCTTGATGGATACATGCAATGAATAACCCCTTTGTTTTGAAATCTTTAACAGAATTATAGTGCTTTAGCTGTTAAGGGAATATTGGAGTAAAATAGGCAGAGGAATTGTATGGTCAAGATTGACTTGTAAATATTCTCTAATATTTATTTTATTTTTACCCCATCTCTAGATGAGGTAGTCCAGAGGGAAAGAGGTACTTAGGAAAGTAATTGTAAAATGGATGCAATCTTAGAGGGTATTGATTGGGGTTTGTTGGGAAGTAGATCAGGTACCCCATAAAATATATTTTTCAGTCTTAATCCATATTCCAGTGGGTGGGAACCCACTTGCAAACAAAAACTTTGAAGATATTATTAATAGTTAAAGCATGGCAAAACTGAATGAAGGTGAACTTTAAGTCAGTATGGCAGAAATCCATATGAGCAAAGGAAATGACATGCAGAAATAGAAGCCTGAAGTCAGCAGAAACCAGAGACTTAGAAACAAATAGAGAGATTGCCTTGTGACAAAAGACTTCTTGAGTGCTACAGACTCTTGAGTAAAATAAACCCTGCCAAATTCCCAAACTATGACACTAACTTAAAGTTGTTTAACCAATCGGTTTTTGTTATTTGTCACAAATGGCCTGGCAAACTGAGACAGGGACAAGGAGTGCAAGGGTTTCAAGGGAAGCCACCAAAAGATGGTGAACTGGGCCATCAAAATCTGGAAAATCATGGAAAAGGGCTTTGGTGTGCATATAATAATGCATTCTCATTGGGCCAAAATTTTCTGACCTAGCTGGTTAGTGGTGGTGGAAGAACTGAGAAGAAAGGCAGAATGAAAAATTGGAGTCTAAAAGATAGAGGGAAAGTAAAAGAGAAACAGAATATATTTGTTTCCTGAGTCCCAACACTGATCTTTTTATTCTTCATAAGAAAGTTGGACCAAGGGGGGAAGGAAGGACTTAACAGGGGAGACTGTTGCTCTAGTGTCTACTGGAAACATGCCTGGATGACCACACAACATTATGTCTCCTTGCTGACTGAAAATCAATTGGGAAAGCTGGAGGATGCCTTCCTCAGAGGGAAGCCATTGTGTTTTTGATTGAGATACCTGTTGGGTTGCTCATCTTCTGGTGTGACAAAACAGGATGATTGTGAACCTACTGTTCACTTGGTTTGCAAAATAATTATCCTTGTCTATCAGTATTGTATTTGTGAGACTTTTTATCCTCTCTGTTTAAAAATAGCATCATAAGTTTGTGGTGTGTGATTTTTTTCTGTTTATCATGATATACTCAGACTCTTGACCTAAGTGTACATGTAGATAGCTATGGAATATCAAATTATTTTATGCTCCCAAGTAGTGTGATATAAGAACTCTAAAGAAATTAAACAAAAATGGTAGAAATTGCTATGGTAGTTTCTGTGTCAATGCCTAAGATCAAATATTCCTTAAGTGACATTTCTAATAGGTCCCTAAATTACAAACAGTTTTATCATGTGCTAAAATTTGGATAATTTCCAGACAATAAAAGAGTATAAAATATCAAGGAGAGGATATAAGATTTTTTTTTCTGTTTATAACATTTTACCATAACTGGAGTGGAGGGTTTCCTTTCAGTTCTTCCTAAACCTTTATTCATGGTAGATCCTTTGAATTTATAACACCAAGTAACATGTAGTTCTACTCTATGGCAACATGGCTAGGCCCTGTGGAAATCACTAAAATAGAATTTCATCTTAAAAGTTGAAGGTCTTCATGAAGGACATTCAAGCACCCTTACAGTGGGTTATATCCATGATTTTTCTGAGGTTTCACTATCATTTTAATGTATATTTTGAAGATATAAATTACTTCATTCCTCAAAAAAGGGACCATATTTTATCATGGTATATCAGGCTCATAGAGAAATAAAACAGAATGGAAGGGTGCTAAGTTATTGGAATTCTGAGAAGAACAGAACATTTTAGAGATTTCTGCTCTCACAAAATTTGGAATTCCTAGCACCTAGCTCTATTATATATCACCATGTTACATAGCTATTCTTTGTGTATTAAGTGGTGGTTGACTTGATTAGATGCTTATATAACTTACATAACTATAAAATGTTATAGTGAGTAAATAATTCTGAAAATTTGTGAGATATCCAGCTTTTTGGCTAAATAACTATATAGCACTATACGCTAATGAAGCATGAGCTACACTGTTTAGCAAATGGGTTTATTGCCTCCATGTTGGTGTTGGATTTGGATGCCTTAAGGACCCAATGGTTTCTTCCCATTCATTGGAGCATCCTTGAACTTGTGCATAGACATCAAGCATGTGATCACCTAAGTTCTTAACTAATTTTTTTGGCTTAAAATCAACAATAGTATGGTCCTTCCTGCCAATCAAATTAAATGTTAACATCTGAATCTTCTGTTTCAAATACCTGGGGTTATTCTATAATAACCTGGGTTGATGACATTTTATGGGCTTTATATATAGAAATCATACCAATCAGTTAACATGTAAAATTACTTATTATGATAAGTGTAAACAATGCAATAATTTGTGATGATGGTAACAATGGTAATTTATGTACACACATATTCATTATGAATTATTAATAATAATGAGGGCAAAGCAGTTGTGGATATTCTTTTTTATTAATTTATATGCTTATCTTTAAACAATTTAACAATAAAATACTGTCTCAGATGGTCTGTTTTTTTTCCTCTTTGCAATGATTTCTCCTTCCAGCCTTCTATCCTTTTGCTTATAGTGATTCCTAACAAACTCATCACTGTTTTCCGAGTAGAATATTTACCTTCTTTCTTAATTGTGCCCATGTTCCTTTGAGATCTTGAGGCAGGGATATAGGATTTTGAGGATATCTTTCTTGACTTTATCTCCATGTCTTTAAAAACATTTCTTGGTGATCATTTTCAAAATTCACTCAGGATTCTGTCAGTTAACCATCTTTCCTCAGTAAGAAGTCTGAGCATCAGGAACTGTCCCAAACTAGAGTAGGAATTTACATTGTGCTGTAATAGTGACTTTTGATCATTCTACTTTGTCACTTTTCAAACTTTGTGTCTGTTTGAGACACTTTTGTTTAATTTTTTGTTCAATTCCTATGAGGGGAACTCAATGACACTTTTATTCCCCTTTTGTACATGATATAAAAATATTCGTTTAAACTTATGATGTATATACTAATACTATTTTATACTGTTTTCCATAGCCTTCTGATCCATTTATCATGAGACAGGGCCTCTAAAATGTCATTGAGCAAACACTAATCTACAAGCCATGCTTTTGAACTTGTGCTTCCCTACTTTTACAAAACCCCAACTCATTATACCTCAAAATTGAAAAGGCTGTCAACAATCTAATTTACCTCAACAGATTGACCAAAATATCTGTGGGAAAAAAAGGTATTGAAAAAACACAGCTTTTCTGAAGGATGCAATTAGTGGATCAATCCCCTGAGAATGATCAGAGGTATAAGTATTTCAGTGTCTTTCAGAAAGAGATCATCACACATAACAGATAAGGCTGATAGACATTTCTTCATATGGTTTAGAATAAAAACACACCGTTTTTAAAATTAACCCTTTAAGATATGCTTAATGAAGAGAAATGAAGGTAATGTTTGGGAACTGAAAACTCATATTTTACTCCTCAGGTATGTTGTTTTTGATTTTTATGCTCTTTCCTTCTTGTATTTGTAGTTTAATTTTTACATGAAGTTGCACAAAATTTTAATTCGACCAAGATAGTGTGACAGTCTTAAATATTATTAGCATTTGTATGTTTCTCCATATTCTAATTCTTTCATTGTGCTACATATTAATTAAGCATTGAAAATCATATAAAAATTTAATGAGATATAGATATCAATATGCATCATACCCATCTATGTCAATATAACATTTACTTGTATGATGAAAGTTTGGATACTCTCCATTTTGATTTGCAATATCATATTATCACTATATCCTTCGACTCTAGGGAGACAGCAGCATATTAGCAGACATGGGAAACTGCACCATCTTCACAGAATTCCTCCTCATGGATAGCTCAAGTTCCTGGGGGAATCCAAGTCTTACAAGGTCTAATGTTCTTAAGAATCTATCTGGGAGTCCTGACTGGAAATCTCCTTACCATTACTGTTATTGTGACGGATCCATATCTTCACTTCCCAATGTACTTCTTTGTAGGTAATTTATCCTTGTTGGATTTTTGTTACATCTTAGTAACTTTTCCCAATTCAATCGTTAATTCCCTAACAGGCAGTAAATTTATTTCTTTCAAAAAGTGTGCCAAAACATTCTTATTTATCTTCTTAGTATCAATAGAGATTTTTGTTCTTGTGGCAATGTCCTATCACCATTATGTTGCCATTAGTCACTCTCTGCATTATAGGGTCACCATGGCTCCGCATTTGTGCACAGTTAGCAGCTAGCTTATATGTCGGTGGGCTGGTCGATCCTGCTATACACACCGGCACCGTGTTCAGGCTTCCCTTCACAAAGTGAATGTAATCCATCGATATTTCTGTGACATCCCTCAAGTCAGAAATTTCAACACAGGCCGTGCAGTTTTCTGAGTCTGTGGTACTTGCTGTAAGTTTTTGCCTTGTCTTAATGAGCTTTTCATCCTATTCACCTCCTCTGTTAACATCTTTTTAACTGTGCTCAAGATGTGTTCTGTGGAAGCCTGGAACAAGGCCTTATCAACCTGCTCTCCCCAAATAGCTACTATTATTTTATTTATCATTTCTGGAATATTTGCTTGTTTAGGCACCATATCAAATTAATCAACAATCCATTCCCTCCTCACATCCATGTTCTGGTTCCCTTAAGGAGCTGATTTTTTAAAGGAGAAATAATGTTTCAATAATACACAAATATAAATAATGTATATATTATCTTAAAATTTAGATTAAATATTTATGTGACTTTTTTAGAAAAATGAAGAGACCTTTAAATACATAAGCAGAAATTAATCATTGAACAAAGATTTTCCTTGTATAAAATCATTACTTCCTGTAACTACTCTTTTTAAAATGCCAAGTAGTAGGAGTTAAATACTAGATTTGTGGTGTCATATTAATATCCTCATTTTGGTTTAATTGAAGAAAAATCTAGAAATGTTTATCACTTTCTCATGTTCATACTGCATTGAGTAGAAAGCTGGGATGAAACAATTCATTCTACCTGCAAATAGATGCACTAAGCTCTTCACTGTGTCACCTTGCAAAATAATTTTTACATATCCATGTTTATTCCTTGATATTTTATATATTGTATCCAGGCTTGTATTCATGTATTCATGGCCTTTTATTTCAGTATAACTTGCACATTATGTCTGTGAACATAAAATGTGCATTATGTTTAGATAATTGCATAGAGAAATACTTGCATCTATAAATAGATCCATGCTCATAACACTGTACAACATAAAGTTTATATCAAGGTCACCATTAATCAGAAAGATACCAGTGGAGAGAAAGAAAACCATCTGTGAAATACTGTCTGGTAGCTGTACAGACAAAGAATAAAGAAAAAATTATGTAAAACACATATCATGAAGACTAACATATGTGATAGAGTTTCAATACTTTAAATATCAATCATTTAGCGTGACATAGGATAGAACGTGGTAAAACGTTAATGCTAAATTCAGCTATGGACACTCCTGCACATAAGTTCATGGGATAACATGTGATGGGTAGAATTAAAGAGAACTATAAATCTGGTGTACTATGAGCTGGCAATGATCAAAAGATAGAAGAAAGCACAGTGGATACACATACTCCATGAGCCCTACTTGAGAGAAAACAGAATTGTTATCATTTACCTTAAAAACTGCTTCTAGAGGTACTGTTTTAGGCTTAATTCTCTGTACCATTATTTGGTATCATTTTCACTGTATGTGAGTTTGTGTGCATGTATGATTACATTAATGATAAAAGGCTTTTGCTATCTCCATGATGTCCAGATTATATATACAACTTTCACCAATTCTAACTAATTATATTTGTATTGAATAAAGTATAACACTCATGGTTTGAAACCCTAATTGGAAAAAAAATGAGCAGTTTTAATTCAAATAAAATTGTGGTATAAGGCTTAATACTTTGCAAATGTATTTCCTTAATTTAATAAATACTATTAGGAAATAAACTCACTCAGTGTTTTTACATTTTAAAATTTTTATTTAAGTATATCATTCATACATGAACATACATAAACAATAAGTGTATAGTATAAGTTATGAACTTACAGAACAAGCATACATAACATCACACAGGGATTCCATACATCACCCCTCCACCAACACCTTGCCTTGTTGTGAAAGATTTGATACAAATTATGAAAGAATATGGTCAAAACATTACTACTAACTATAGTCCATATCTTATATTTGTGTTTCCCCCAAACACATCCTATTATTATTTTTTTAAATATGTGTTTTATTACAGAAATTGTGATCTTACAAAACAACCATGCATGTGTAGAATTCCCATACAAAGCACCCCTTCACTAACACCACACTGTGGTGGAACATCACTCAGTAATTTCTGTTGTTTATTTAACTCAAAAGATCAGTGAGAATTGTTAAAGTATACCTAAGTTCTTGTTGTTATTCTATCTATTGCATTGTGTTCCATAGCACCCACGACATTTGTTCATTCCCTAATGCATGGATCCCTATTCTGTTAAAACTCTCAGGTTACTAAATGATTTTATTTGCAACATTGTATTTTTCCATTTATAATCTGATGTAGATCATATCAATATTATACTTTCACTGTGTCTTTGATACAGCATGGTAAAACCCAGCTTTCCATTACTGCCATTCTTATATTTACAAAGGTGAATTTCATTTATGCCCGAGTTTCCATGTTTCATATTCTTAATAAATTTGTACTTCTGATAATTAATATCCATATGGGAATTATATTTTCAATATATAAATTTTATCCTTCTTTTTTGGGGTTTCTATCCATATTCCTTTGATTTGAAAGTGATTTTGTTAACCTGTGTTAGCATGTATTTATTTCTTTTCAAATTGGAACAAGGGAAAACATCTGTTATTCCAATCACCTGTTAACTTTCTCTATATGTCCTACTTGATAGAGATAACTTTTATGAAAAAGAAATTCTCTTGCCAATATTTTGTGGGTTTATATATTGTTCAAGGACATTATATCATACCAATGCAAGTTTCCTTTGGTTTCTCCTTTACCTATTAGCTCTGTACTTTTAGCTCTTACATTTAGGCTTTTATTTTATTTATATTTCACCATTTTAAAGCAAGAAAAAAAAGGTACAGATGAATGTTCTTCCTTTGGGGAGGTAGTGTTCCTTTCACCATGTGTCAAGCAATCTATTTCCGTGTTGTTTGGGCAAAATTTATCAAGTTTATAAATTACTTTGAATTATATATATATACCTATTTCTGAGCATTATGTTCTGTTCTTTTCACACATTTATTCCTGCAGCAGCTCTATACTGTATTGTTTATTAAATACTTGTTAAATTAATACATGTTATTTTATTGACCTTCTCTTCAAGTTGATATGGTATTTAAATAATAAACTACGAGTCAAAAAACCAAGAGAAGTGTAGGAAAAACAAACAACTCAAAGGATATTCTGCATTCATAACTGAATAAAAATTATTTTAAATGAAAGTTTCAGTTCAAAAATAATAGTACATTAAATGGTACTCAATCTGAAATGTTGTTAAATTTCTGAAGAACTGACAATCGCATTCTGAAATTCACATGGAACACATATGATGGGTTGAAAAGAAGAAAATATCTCTCTGCTTCAGCCAGCCAGCTTCTCCAGGGAAATTTAACAAAACCTTCATCAGAATTTCCAGCTTGCTGTCTGCCCTATGTAATTCATAATTCCCAAACCCCACAACAGTGTGTGTGCCATTTCCTATAATGAAATCTCATAATACACATATATTATATACAGAATATATATATATACACACATTCTGTCAGTTCTGTTTCCCTGAGAGACACTGACTAATAAAGGCAGTATTTTATATAAGCCTATATTTTATGTAAACCTGTATTGAAGGTTTCTTATGAGTTTTGAATATTAATATATAATAATACATTCATTGGAATAAAATACTTTTATTGTCTTAAGCATAAAATGGGACAATATTAGTGATCATTGTGATAATAGGAATGTATATGTATACATAACTTTCATGTATTATTAATAATAGAAAAATGAATAGGAAAAATAAAAACAAAAAATACATATTTAGGAGGTTGTTGAAGAGTTCTTTGTATGATGGGAGCTAAATGAACTAAATTCCAGAGAATAAGAAGCCCTTCCAACTACTACTTTGCTCACTGAAGGCAGCAAGTTGGAGAAGATCAGGTACGGAGAGGCTTTGTGGGGTAAGGAGATTCCAGCAAAAAATTTAAAGACTGCGTGCTGGAATGAGGGGATCTGAATGAATATCATATTCCATGATAATTCCATCCTCGAAATCCCAGTAAGGACCATCTGAGGGCATGAAGCTAGGGGGGTTCTTTTTAATTACTTTTATGTGCTTATTGAAATGTTCAATAGTGAAAAACTCCCTTAGGTAGTTATTTTCGAGGTTTTTTTGCCTGTAATATTTATTTTCCTCCCAGGCTTATATATTTTGGCTTACTCTGTGCCCCAATGACCCCACCGGGTTTTCAAGGTAGAATACCTGCCTCGTCACACCGTTTCTTCTCGCTGTGCTCGTGCTCCTCGGGGACCTGCCAATGGTGCAGACACTGCTATTGCAGACCACACATCAAGCAACATTACTCATGGGTCCTTCTTGTTTCTTTACAATCTTCCCATTGGGATGCAGAAATTTGAGGATTTATTCCCTCTGAGATTATTCTAATAATTTCCTTGTGAGAATTATCAGGAATATCTCAGGATTCTGTCAATTAACCTTCTTTCCTAGGTACTCTTTCAGAAGCAACAAATAGTGTGGGTCTCCTCAACTTTAGTTTACATTGTGCCATGGTAGCTCTTTTCTTTCTTCTTTCTGTGGTATCTTTTTTCAAACTTACAGCAATTACTTTACCAGTAACTGATAACTTGGAGAATGTTTCAGATACTTTCGGTTAATTTGTTTTAGTTTTGCGAGCGGTGAGAATTTTGATTTTGTTTTACTTCAACATCATTTCCCATATATTTATATATTTACTTAAATTGTCATCTATATACTTATTTTATACACATATATACATACATACATATATAGCATTTTAAATTTTCTTATCTAAAGATTATTGCTCCTCTTATAATGAAATATTAATGTTGAAATATCATTGAGCCAAAACTGTCACAGAAACCATTTCTGGTCACTTGAGCTTTCTCAAATTTTAAAACCCACATTCTACTTTTATCCTTAAAATAAGTTATTTTCCAGGTAATTAATCACAAAATATGGGCAAAATATTTATCAAAAACCAGGCTTTAAAAGACATTTTCTTCTATGGAGGCTGAGTTACTAATTCCACCTGAGGATTTTGAGTATAAATGCACCAGGGATCCCCAGAAAGACATTGACAAGCATGAATGAGAAGCTGGATGCACATTTTCTCCTATGGCTTGAAATAAAAATACATCTCTCTTCTCAGGGGCTCTCTGCAGCATGCCCAGGGAAGGGAACTCAAGGGCCACAGTGTTAAAATTTACAACATTAAATCTTTGTGAGAGATGTTAATGGTCAGAAAGAGAAAACTGATATTTTGGTCTTCATGTATGCTCTGTTCTTTTTTTAAAATTTTAAAAAAATTGAAATATATCATAGTCATACCTGAACATACATGAACAATAAGTATATAATAAAACTTGTGAACTTACAAAATAAACATGCATAACATCATACAGGGGTCTCATACATCACCCCTCCACCAACACCTTGCATTGTTGTTAAACATTTGTTACAAACTATTCAAGAACATCATCAAAATATTACTACTAATTTTAGTCCATACCTTAAATTTGGTGTATTTTTCCCCAAAGCCACCCTGTTATTTTTTAAATATATTTTTATTACAGAGATTGTGAACTTACAAAACAATCATGCACATGTGCTGAATTCTTCTACAATACCCTTTCACCAACACACCACAGTGTGGTGAAATATTTGTTACAAATTATGAGATAATATCATCAAACTATTGCCACCAACCATGGTCCATAATATACAGTTGGCACACTTTTTGTTTGGTTCCTTTTTATCTTATTTTGAATTCTAATATGGATCTGCATTGGTATTTTTAAATAAAATTGTAAAATGCTAAATTGGCCAAGGTCTAGTGATAGCACTCAATGTTACTAGAACTTTATTGCTAAGTTTCTTTATATTCTCCTTCTTTTATATTGTCATTTATTATTTAAGCATGCTTGTATTAGTCAGCCAAAGAGGTGCTGATACAAAATATGAGAAATCAGTTGGTTGTTATAAAGGGTATTTATTTGGGGTAGAAGCTTACAGTTACCAGGTCATAAAGCATAAGTTACTTCCCTCACCAAAGTCTGTCGCCATGTGTTGGAGCAAGATTGCTGCTGACGTCTGCATTATAGTATCACCATCACCCCACATCTGTGCACACAGGCAGCAGGTGGCTTGTCTAGTGGGCTAGTCTATTCTCCCATCCACACAGGCAATATGTTCAGTCTCTCCTTCACAGAGTCCAACATGACCCAACATTTTTTCTGTGATGTACTTCAAGTCATGAGCATCTCATCTTAGGTTCTCCAGTTTTTTGAGTCTGTTGCCCTGCCTGTAAGTGCTTGTCTTCTTTTACTTGTCTTTGTCATCTTAGTCATCTCATATATTAACATATTTTTTTAACTGTGCTCCAGATGCAATCTCTGGAAGCCAGAAACAAAGCCTTATCAATCTGCTCTCTCCAGATAGCTACTTTTATTTTATTTATCATTTATGGATTGTTTGCTTGTTTGGGACCCACGTCAAAAGAATCAACAATTCAAACACTGCTGACAGCCATGTTCTACACTGCAGTCCCCTTTCTCATAAATTCCATCCTTTTTAGCCTGAGGAAGAGGGAAATTAAGCATGTCCTGGGTAGAATGTTTGCTAATATTTCTGGATACCCAATGGAAGATTTTTTTTTGTTTGATTGGAAATAACATTTATATAATCAAAGTGGAATAAAATGCATAAAATAATTATATCTCTACATTCAAATAAAGTTATAATGTTAGTCAATTGGTTGTTTTGATATAAAATGGGTGTTATATAATTAAATTTGCATAGTTAACATTTGCACATAACAGTTGCATGAATAAAATGAATTATAATTCTGTACCTACTCTCTTTTGAATGCTTACTATTGTATATTTAAAAAGTAGAAATGTGGGGCTGTCTTCCTATATTCATGTTGTTCTAAATGGAGAGAGGTCAAGAAAGTTGTATAAATTTTTCAGATTCACAGTGATTTTTGTGGCAAAGCTGGGATAAAACTAAAATTTATATTACTTTAAATATATATTCTTAATTCTTTTTTCACCATGTACTATAATTGTTATTATTTAATGTTTAAGTAAATACAAATATAAATAGATAGTAGTCAGATAGATAGATAAATAGAAAGTAGTATTCAATACTCTTTATTTCAGTATACATATGCATTATATCCTGAACATTAAATCTGTAATACTTCTAAATAATTACAAGGGAAATACTCATATATTTAAACAGATTCATTCATATTCATAACGATCTACTACTTGAAATTTATTTCAGACTTCCTATCTATCATAGAGAAAGAGATGCAGAATGAAAGAAGGCAGTCATTATAGCAGGGAGGAAGAGATCTTCTGTCTTGTAGCCATTCAAACAAAAAATGAAAACAAGCAATGTATAAAAATTTTAATATAAAACAAATAATTCTGACAAAGGTTCAATGCTTAAAATAATTTAAAAATCTAGAGAAACAAAGGACAAAATAAGTAAAAATGTTGCTGAATTCAGGATTGACATTTCTGCACATGAGATAAGAGATAACACACAATGGGTGAATTAAAAGGAATCCAAATGTCCGGTACAGTAGAAGCTGGTGATGATGGCAGATAGGAGAAGAAAACACAGAGGTTATCCATGATTTCTACCTGAGAGAATATAGAATTTTCTGTCAATGCCATTTAAAAACTGGTTGCACAGTAATTGTGTATGTACTGTTTAATTTATGCACAGTTAAATGGTCTCATTTCATTTAAGGTGGGAGAATTTACACTTATGAAAAAAGGCTTTCATATTTCCATGCTGTGTAAACCTAAATATTAATCAAGTTTAGTAATTAAATAT
Organism: Cabassous unicinctus; assembly: GCA_029593785.1. Classification (NCBI taxonomy): domain Eukaryota; kingdom Metazoa; phylum Chordata; class Mammalia; order Cingulata; family Chlamyphoridae; genus Cabassous; species Cabassous unicinctus. Next base: position 398 of record JAQZBX010031470.1, on the reverse strand, counting down.
TCAATTGAACAAATTATGGCAGTCAACTGGAAAAAGCCCAAGGCAATTTTACTTCAGATACAATTGCTATATAAAACTTAATTGATGTTGAATGTGATGTATGTGTGTATACATGTGTTTCATTAATTCTAATAAATTTTGTTGTTAAATCAATCTCATTCTCTTTCTTGTTTTATTTGTTTACCTCAAAGAATCAGTGAAAGTTGCTCATGTATAATTATATATTTTTGTTCTAAGAACTATGTTGTCCCCACAGCACCCACCATATATTATTTATCTTTTCCCAAATCTATGAATACCTAAGCTTCTAAATCAGAGTTCCTTAAATGACATTTTTCAGTAGAGCAGGAACATTATGCTGAGTCCATATTCTTGCTAAAAAACAGGAAAAAAAAAAA
>JAQZBX010031469.1:0-26302 GCA_029593785.1 Cabassous unicinctus | reverse complement strand
AGTGTTTCAAATCAAGAACCTTAAAATGTTCAAATATTTTAATCCAGTAATTCTATTTATTGAGCAGATAAACTAAACTAACATAAAATAATCCAAAATTCATGTTTAAAAATATATACTGAGTTTTTTTTTTAAATAAAGAAAATCAGTAAGAATAAAAGGTACAAAAAGGAAAAGTATGAAATACGATATTGTGGTAGACATGGTGATGCACTGGTCAAATCTCCCTTTAAGGAAAGACTTGCTGCCCCAGCTCCTGGGAGAGCTGTCAGCAGATACCCTTCAGATGACTACAGAGAGCCACTGGTCTAAGGTCATGCCCTTCTCAAGGCAGCCCACATGCCATGACTTATAGAGTTGGATGTATAAAGAATTGACCATTTAGCCTAGCTTGGGACAAGTATTTTAACTCCAGGATTCCCTATGGGGTTGGCCAAGGTTGTTGTGGGGCCAACATTGCAGTCAAATTTTTCTGTCTACTCAGCCCTGCTTTCTTCCCCTCTCATTCCCAGGTGTTGATCCCAAGGGCAACACCCTGCACTATAAACCCTGAATCAGAGCCTACTTCCTAGAGAAGTCGTCCTGCTACAGATGCATGCATCTAATGGACTATAATGCAGAAATCCAAATGATTTTAAGGAGAGTTTATACTAAAATAGGAAAATTGTCTAAGTATAGATAAAAACCAGATACATAATTATACATGTAATATTTCTCTATCTATCTATCTATGCATCCATATAACTTGTACATGTGAACAGAAAAAATAATAGAAACAGAAACATGAGATACACCAAAATTTTACCAGGGCAAATATTTTTTTCTTGCTCTTTTTTTCATCCCTCCCTCCTTCCTTCATTCCTTTATTTTTTCCTTTCTTTTTTCCCCATGGTTATTAAGGAGTATGCATTACTTTAGTGATATGTAAATGAAAGTGACTTTCACATATAATCGTATCAAAGTTTAAAAAATTAGATTGTTTTAAAAAGCAATATGGGTCTAACGGGGCAAATAGGCTTTGTCCTTCCTACTTTTGAGGTATTTATTAAAATATCTAACATAACAAAATTTGGCTTACATTCTAGACATTCTGTGATGTCTAATAAGTGTATGAGTAGTTGGTGGGAGGTATAATATATTACATAAGCATTATTTTCCAGTGCTCCTTGGGGTCTTTGACAGTGTTCCACCCTTTGAAACCTGAGATCTCTGCTGAAAATAGTCTTCTCTGTCCTCACCCTTTCAGCCAGCCAAACCCACCATGGTAATACACGCCCAATGGCCCCTAAAGACACCCGTGGACATCTAGTATCCAGTGGTGCTCATGGGATTCACTAGGAAATCCTCTACCCTTTTCTCATTCCCTTTCAGCTCTTGTCTTGATCTTGTCTCCATAGATTCTGTGACTGACAGCTTGGTCTACCTGTTTTTCAGTTCCGGGCTTTACCAAACTGACCTGGCCTTGCTCTAGCTATAGGCTGTGGGCAACACAGACTCACTAAAGTACAAATCCTTTTTCTGACTCCAGAAAAACCTAGCCCTGGCCATATGGGTGACAGTGAGACACATACATAGCTCTTGATAGTTTATTCCAACCCCCCTCCCCCATCTGAGCTAACCAAAGGTCTATCACTCTACAGTCTCTGCCTGAAGGCAAGCAGCCAGAAAATACTCTAATAAATAAAAGTGAACTGATACTTTGTAAATACCTCACGTATTACCAATAAAATATTTTGGCAAATACACATGAAAAAATAAAGTATAAATATTCTTATTCAGGTCAAAAATGCCCAGAATGGCATAATTTCCTGAGAAATTTGGAATGTGAATGAGTTCTCAGTATTTTTAGTGCCTGATTTTAAAACATTAAGTTTTAAAATAGATAATGCATTCACGTTTTAAAATTCAATAGATGTAAAAAATGTTTTCCGTGAAGCCTCCCTCCTATTCCTTCCTCCCCATCCTCTGTGTACCTTCCTAAGCAACCAATTTCTTGTCTACCTTTCTAGAGATAGTCTATGCATATATTACTTATTTTCTATTACTAATGTGATCTTGTTCCAAGAGAGCAGGGATTTGGTCTTTTGTTTGCATTTTCTTCCACAACATCTGACACAGTTCCAGGCACATAATAGGTGGTGAACAAATATTTGTAGAATGAAATAGTAATCAACACAGATATTCTTGTCTTCCCAATCTCACTCACCCCTATTTTAAATCTGTCCAGCAAGTCTGGTTGATTCATCCATAGGAATAATTCTGAGCTTCATTCCTTTCTCACATTTTCTGCAATCATAGTCCAAGCACAGGGTCTCATCACACTATGTTTTATTCTATTAGAGCTTCCTAAAAGGTCTCCTAGCTTTCGTATTGATAGATAACGAGCTATACAGAGAGAAAGGCAGTGTAGCAGAGTGGTCTACAAGCATTGGATATATCAGTCTGCTGGAGTTCATATCTTGGCTCTGCTACTTACAAGCTATGTGAAGGTCCCAATTTATTTGATGCTGAAGAACATTTTTTCCTGCTCCATGGAGAAGGAAAAAGCACATTTACCCAAATGTAAGGAGGATTCTAAATTTTTAAAATTGATTTCTGTAACCGATGTTATAATTAAAGTCTAAATTTGGGCCAAGGATGAAATAAGCAGAATGGCACTAATATTGAACAGCTGGTTCATGTTAAATCTTTCAAAGTGCAAATAGAATACTGGTCTATTAACAGGGTTTAGGGAGATGTGTCTGTCCCTCAAACTGCTAATAACTCCTGGTTTTTCAAAATACTAATTAGTGAGAATTGCATAACAGATTTTTGTTGGTTCTTCCAGTTATAAGAATTCTCACTGATGTATGAGGTGATAAAAAAGATTTTGATGTTAGCTGGAGTTTGGACTTCAGCCATAACTTAGTTCCCCATTAGCATCTTTAAATGCAGACTTAGATAAGACTTGAAGATGCATACATAACTTGTGAAATTAAATCTTGGACAACTGTCCATAAAAGTTTGTTATTCTCTGAGTGAATCCCGTTTATGTGAACCAAGACAGAACTTTTATCTGAATTCCATATTATAAGTTTCTCATTGTCATAGTCAAGGTACTAGATCAGCAACAGATAGGTTTAATCTCATGTAGCCAAGATTTTTTGTTTTTTTTTTTCTATTTTGTTTTGTTTTAACCATGTATTAATGAGCAGGAGTTGACCAGGTAAAGGTTTTGAGAAAGCCATTTCCCAGCACGCTAGCATGACTTGTGTTCTCTCAAGATTCTGTTGCTTTCCATTAATATTAATAGAACAAGGGCAGAGCCCAGCCACCAAAGGTTACTTTTAACAGAATGAACATTAATTGCTGGTTGTAATGGTCTCCACTGCACTGGAATACCCTTCTTTCAATAGTGCTGTTTCTTGATCATCTCATACTAAATTTTGATCCCTCAATCAAAATTTTTTAAATCTAGGTAAAACTCGTCAGTGAAATTAAAGTTCTAATTGAGGAGTGACCAAACTTTGGCTTCTAAGCAAAATATGACCTGTCTTGAACAGCATGCAAACTAAGAAAGGTATTTACATTTTTTTAATGTGTGGAAAAAATCAAAAGAAGTCTAGTTTGTGACACTTGAAAATTGTCTGAAATTCAAATTTCAGTTCCACAATTAAAGTTTTATTGAAACAGAGACTCATTTATTTACTATATTGTCTGTGTTTCCTTCATGTGACAATGACAGAGTTGAGTAGCTCTGACAGAGAACATATGGCCTGCAAAGCTTCAAGTATTTACTCTCTGGCTCTTTATAGAAAAAGTATGCTGACTGTATTCTAACTAAATCATTTCTTACGATGATGAGAGAAAAATGCTATTCTTTTCAAGGTAAAGAAGAACCAACTTAACATATATAGAATCTGTTGTTATTATGGTACTTTAAGCATGAAGGGATTTCATTGGTTTAGCAAAATTGAAAGAAAAACCCATGGCTAAATAAAAATAAATGTGAATTCTCAATCGCCACACCTAATGAAGCAGTTGATTCACTTATAGTTCCTATTACCTTTCTCAAAAAAGTAATGACGACAGCAGAAGATACAAATGACTCAATTAATAGGGAAGAAAGACGGAACCTCCCTTCAAAGATAGAACCTCTCTTCTCTCCCTGCAAGTGTGGGCTCCATGAGGAAGGGAACCACCTCTTTTCTTTCTTTGACCTAGTGCTCAGCCAGCTTACCACAGTCCTGGCACATGGACTGTACACCAGGGCCCTTTGACAAATGACACCTGGTTGGCTGCTTAAATGGAGACAGCTCTGAAGGGAGGTGGCAAGAAAAACTGAAAATGAGACATTTTCCTTACACAAGAGAAGCAGCAGAAAACGTCTTCTCCCCCTATCTATTCATCAGCCCGGCCTTCTTGATGATGTTTTTGTAATCAGTCTGTTTTTACAGGACCATAGATATTTAATTCATTCGCTGTGACTTTTCTTTATAGCAGAGTTGTTACCCCTTTTATAAATGTTTATAATTTAGATAATTTAATTTTTTGTTTCCTAGATAAATGGTATGGTTCTTCTTGACCTTTATGTGCTCCACAAATACTTTTTGAATCACTCAACCACTTTATCTACAAGGGCTAAGTAACTGCTTAATGGTGGTAGTAGGATGTTTTCTGAGTACAAATTCCATCTCTCCCCAGCTGTGTGGTACAGGGAAAAGAGCAACGTACTTTTATTTGGGACAATTGGCTCTTGGTTCTATCTCTTCTATTGATGTGTTGTATGTCTTGGGCATGTTACATTACTTCTCCAATCCTAAACTTCTTTGTCTGTAAAATGAAGACATACAGATAAATGAGTGTTTTTTATCTATTCTATATTTTAGCAATATAATCGTTTTTAAAAATTAAATTTTTCCATGGATCCTAAAATATAAAACATATTTAAAGAGTTATTATATTAGCATGGATTTATGTTCTAAGTCCAAATTTATAACATTGACTTTCACTGTCAAAGTGAAAACATAAATGAATACATAAGTATTCTAACATGCTCACGTATGATTTCTAGAATAAAGTTAGTGTGTGTTTTCAATTTCAGTTCCAAAAATAGGTAAAATATATTTGACAGATACTATTGGAATCCAGCTTTTGCAGAAGAAGCCTGAGTTATCGCTGTTGAACTTTTGGTACTTATCAGGCAGTTCTGCAAGGAATGATTTCAGGGAACAAGAGAATTATAATGTTCAGGACTCTGTTATTCTTTACATGCAACAGTATGGTAGGAAAGGGTCTTAGATGTTGCTTCATCTACTCTCCTCGTTTTTCTAACTCTCTCTTTTTAATATTTCAATGTGGTTAGCACTACACCAGGGCTAGGGATACAAAGGTGAACAAGTTCTCAAGGACCTAGTCAGCTTCCTCTCTCGACTCATTCTGCTGTGTTTTTGATTTGACTTCATTCTACCATCTAGCACTAGCTAAAAATCTGGGAATTATTTAAGACTTCTCTCTCTCCCTTACCCCTGCACAGAACCAAGCCCTATTTCCTTAATGATGCTCTCCATTCCTACTGCTACTGCTTTATTTCAGAGCTTCATCAATTTTACCCAAAATATTGATAAAAACCTACGATTCATCTTATTTCCTCCTGTTTTACTCTTCATCCACATTGCTATCAGGATGATCAATGTAAAAATCTAAATTTGCTTACAGGACTGGATAAAACCCTTAAAAGGATCTTCCAAGGTACATAAAGTCTATACCCTTTGTCGTGGCTCAACAGAGCTTAACACTACCTCACTGCAAGGATCCTAGTTACTTCTTTCAGATTCATTTCTCACCACTCTTTACCTCACTCTTTACATTCAAGCAATAGTGAATTTTGTAGTTTTTTAGCAGATGTTCTATTTCATTCATTCATCCATGAAATTCTATCATGTGCCAGAAACTATGCAAAAGGCTGGGGTTGAAATGAAGTCACAATGCCTCTCCTCAAGAGGTTTTATACTTCTAAGGGAGGCTGTCCAGGATTAAAGCACTCATTCCCCTAGCTACTGGAAGTGTTGGTGGCTGACAGCTCTTAGATGAGCCCTGTCTGGGAATTGCTGAAGGGCGTATACACTTCCATTGACTAGTTGATGCTGGGACACAATGGTCCATCCCCCTTCCCTCAAGGAAGGGCAACTCTGAGGAACCTTCCTAGCTCCCGAATCCCTGTGGAATTGGTTCATGCCTCTGCTCTAACTGCATCACAGCCAACTTTCTCTTTTTGCTTATTCCTGCTTTCCTTACCATCACAGGTATGTTCCCAAAGAGGACTCCCCCATAAACCTCCTTCCTGAAAATCTTCCTCTCTGAATGGGTCTGTTTTCTGAGAATCTGATCTGTGACAATAATGTGCTAGGGAAGAAAGAGAGGTAAGCCACTCTACTATACTGTATTGCTAAAAATTAAGATATAATTTAAAATTGACATAAGGATGATATAAATACAGTGTCGTTTTTAAAAAGAAATATTCTGGAGGCTAAAATCCCCTTTGGTTGTCACTTTTAACTTCTATTAGCATTTTGATATGTCTTCCTTCAAACCCTTTCTAAAGCATGCACATGTATGCATGTGTAGTTGTAGACATTAGCTATTATTGTCTTGTGTTTAGCTCTTCCTTTTTGAAATAAATGAAATCTTCTTATATGTGGTTCTGCAATACTCTTTTACTCAATTTTAATAATGAACTCCATCCACATATTTGCCACATTCTTTTTCTTTTTAGCAGCTCTATGAAATTACCACATTTTACATGAGTGACAGGCAGCTCGTATATACATAGACTAGATTATGTTAACAAGTGTTTCTTGAATAACTGTTGCTTGCAAGATATTGTTATAGGTACCCGGCATACAGGAGTGAACAAGGCAAACAATGATTTTGCTTCATTCTGGCTAACCATGTATATAAATTTATATGTTAACAATATTTAACATAGAACTTTCTGAGGCATCTGTTTTGAATGTGATAGTTTAATATGATTACATTCCCCTTTTGGTTCCTTGAACACTTCCAAAAGATCACGAATGCAAAACAAAATCACAGCTATTTTTAGCAAAACTAAAATTCAGCTAAAACTCTGGGCACAAAATACGTGAAATGAATTTAAAAAAAGAAGTGGAGGTAAAGGAAGGAGGCAGACATGCAGAAGGAATCAGAGAAAAGACATGGCAAAGAGGAGAGGCAGCAGCTTTCAGAGAAAGCCAGCAGAAATACAGTTTCTACAGTGAGGGGCACTCCCTGATGTACATAACAAAAATTCCATGTTTACTCTTCAGAGAATGAATGGTGCACAAGCTGGTGGCAGAATCTTTCCTTTACCCAGTTTGGTTCCAAGGAGTGTAGATCCAAGAAGATGGTGAAGGTCTATCCAAAATGAGACTTCCCTTTGGGAAGGTCCTTTGGGGAGCTTTCTGGAGGGATTTCCTGGGGCAGTTATCTTTGTGATGGTATTCATTCTGTTAGAAAAGGTGCTTCATAACTTATCCCTGACGTTAGCTGAAGTGATCAATGACACCACCTCAGACATGAAAATTATTCATTTCAACCTCAACTCACTGGCCAAGGTTGTTAGGGATGAAAGAATTGCCCTAGATTTCCCCTTTGTGGGCTAAGGTAAAGTCTCTGCAACTGCTAAGACTTCCTGTTGTACATGGATTAATGCCTCCAGGGCCTGGAGGGAAGAGGCAGTGCGTGGTTGAGGTCAGTACTACAGGTAGGCCTCATCCTGCAACTTGAGGTCCTTTTGATACTTGCCTCAATTAGTTGTTGTGAGAGACAAATTAAAACGATTAGTCCCAGCCACTTTCAGTCAGATTAAATAGAGTGGCTTGTGGTGGAACACTTATGGGAAAATTTGCCAGGGGCCAAGGTGGTATAGAAACAAGGGGTGGATGTTTGGAGAAAGTAATTTTCCATGGGGCTCTCATGTTTCTGCTTGTCTTGCAGCAGCACTGACTTTGTTCTAGGCTTCCTTTTCAAGGATTTTTGTACAATGATTAACCTTGGAAGATAGTCCTAGTATCTCCGTCTGGAGCAGAAGGTAGGCATGCTCAGTGTACAATGTGAAAAGATAATGCCTGCCTCCCTGGTAAAGGGCAGCTCGGCTTACTGCCCAATAGAAAAGACTGAGTTGTCCCGTGCTTAGGGTTCCTGTCCTATAATGTAAGCCACTGAGTGTGTGGTGCCACGTGGCCCTCTTTGCATCACCCTGTGAGAACTAGAGCCCAGGGTTCCAGTGCAAAAATATATATACTATGGACACTGCTATTGATTTGAGTAATAATCTATCCTTTTTTTAAATTTAGACACCTTATGTCTTCTACTAGCATCCATGAACTCTGACAAACTCATTTTAGCTTTCAATTAGGGAAAGATTTCAGACCCTACACACTTCTTTACAACAGCCTGCCTTTATAGAAACAGAACAAGTCAGTATCTGCATTGCAGAAAACTCTTATGGAATATATTTACAATTACAAAGTTAAATACTAGAAAAGTATATTAACTACATTGGTTCGTGAAGGAGGAAGTGGGAGGGCAGAAGAAGAAGAAATACACATTTCATTACTCACATAAAGAAATGAATTGATATAAGCTAAGGAAACAGAAGATTAAGAGTATTATATCACATAATAAAAGTGATTGTTAGGACAGAAGTATAAAAGTTCTTAATTATCAGAAGAAATAAATACAAGAACAGAGCAAACAGACCAAAGAATGAAACTATTTTTTAAAAGCTATAAAAAATGAAAATATTATATTAAACAGGTCCAAAATTCCTTTTCCAAAGTCCCTTGGATCTGCTATATTTTGGCCTTCAGAAATGTTTAGATTTTTGATGGACAATATGGTGCAGATGCCATATATTTTTCAAAATTCCTCATGGGATCTGGAGGAATTGAGCACATTAACACTTTTGTAGCCAAACATTTTATATTCAAAGAAATTGGGATAAACAAATATTATAAGTAGCTCATAACGTTTCAGTTTAAGTTTTGCCATCAAATGAATTAACAAAATGCTTTCAATATTTAGAGCCTACTGGCTTTCATAATTGTGGATAAGGGAATGTGGACTTCTGTAACATTAAGACCAGTTCTACCCTGTCATATCATAAATATTAATGGATAACTAAAGAAAATGACTTTCAGATTAGATTACAAGAGAAAGTCAAACTCTGCTTTATAGCAAGAAACATACCTAAAATACAGTAACTCACAAGGATGAGCAAAGGCATACCAAATACAAACAAAAATAAAATATGGATTATGATCTTATTTTCAGTTAAAGTTGATTTTATGCCTCAAAGCCTTAAGTTAGATAAAAATGAACTGTATAATAACCAAAAGCTCCAATTTACAATGCATATGTAACAGGAATATCTATGCATCTCTTTACTAATGAAATAAAATGAGAAATATGAAACATTATTAGTAGGATACTTTAATTTATTTCTTAGTCTATTAACTATCAAGCAGATAAAATAAATCTATAGAAGTACTAAATAATATCAATAATAAGAATTATCAAATATATATATAATCGATATATATAATTTATATCAAATTATGTACCCTGAAAATAACATACATCTTATTTTCAAATACCTTTGCACCCACCACACAATATTATCCACATATCACACCACAAGATAACTTTAATAAATTTCAAAAATTAGGAATAATAGAAAACAGTGCAATAAAGCAGAAAATAAACAGCAAAATGATAAAACAAAAAGACACTACTCTTTGGAAATTAAAAATAAAACAAACAAAAAAAATCTCCTCATTAACTCTTGTTTCAGAGAGGAAATCCAAGTCCAAATTGCAAAATATCTAGAACATAATGATAATGAAAGTACTACCTATCAGAACTTCTTCTATGAGCTAAAGCATTGCTCAGAGAAAATTTCCATCCTTAATATCTTATAGTAAAAGACAAGAAGAATGAGAGTAAATGACCTAAAATTCAATTTTAAAAGTTAATAAAAAGGGGAGCAGATGTGGCTCAAGCGGTTGAGCACCTGCTTCCCACATGGAGATCTCAGATTCAGGTGGTGCCTCCTAAAAACAAAAACAAAGAACAAGCAAACAAATAAAAAATCAACTCAGGGCAGCCGATGTGGCTCAGTGGTTGAGTGCTGGCTTCCCATATATGAGGCCCCAGGATCAATCTCCAGCTCCAATACCTTAAAAAAAAAAAAAAAAAAAGTGTATAAAAGAGCAACAAAACTAAGAAAACATAACCAGTAAAAATAAAAGCACAATCCATAAATTTAGGATACAGAAAATAGAACAAATAAATCCAAAACTACTTTTTTGAAACTATATTATTAGATAATTCATTTGCTAATCTAATCAATAAAATAATAGAGAATGTGAAGAACAGTAAGTTCAACAACAAAGAAATTAAAAATTATGAAGGATAAATAACTACATATTTCAGAGAAAATGAAAAGAGCTGATGTGCTGCCTACCTCTAAATATGAAATGTAAATGAAATGGATAATTTTCTAAGAAAATATGATTTACCAAAATTGACATAAGAGAGGAAGTATAAACAGACTATCTACTATAAAACAAACTAGTTTTCAAGCAGCTAACCTGCAAAATGAACTATGTCCAGGTGGACATACAGGAGAATTGCAACAAAGCTTTCAAGTTCAGGGCACTCAAAGGTACTTACATTATACCAAAGCAGAGAAAAAGAAGGAAAATTTGACAATTTTTTTCTGAAGCATATATTTATTTTAAAACCTATCAAAGAATGAAAAAGGGTTCTTACTTGTTTGGCTAGTTTTGAGACTTCAGATGCAAAAGTTATAGCATTATTAAGAATACTGCAGAAATGTGAAAGAATGAAACAGTAAAATCAAGAGTATGGAATGCAAAGCTGGTTAGTATTAATAAATCTATTAAGAAAATTTGTTTTAATAGTAGCACTCAGGATAAAGTCATACAATCATCTCCTAGATGCTAAGAAGGCATTCATCATGTTTAACATCCTTTTTTTTTTTTGAGGTACCAGGGACTGGGGAATGAACCCAGGACCTTGTATGTGGGAAGCTGGCACTCAATCACTGAGCACATTGGCTTCCCTGAGTTGGTTATTTGTCTGTTTTGCTTGTTGTTTGTTTTTGTTTTTTCAGTAGTCACCAGGAAACGAACGTGGGACCTTCCATGTGGGAGGTGGGTGCTCAACCACTTGAGCCACATCCGCTCCCTTATCAACCATTTTTAATAAGCAGTAATATAAATATGAGTAGATAGATATTTACCAACATTATAAAATATATTTCTTTCAAACCAAAACCCAGAATCACAAATGATATGGAAATGCCTGAAGAATTCCTATTAAGATCAGAAACAAGAAAATATGGCCACTATTGCATTATCACTTAACATTATTCTTTAATCATAGATACATGCATACCTTTGAAGTGAAAATAAACACATACATACACGCATCACATGCGTGTGCACACAAGATAGAATTTAAGAATGCCTTTAAAGTGATTTTAAATCACTTTTTAAGAAACACCTAGGCCATGATTTAAACACTATTGTATCATGGAACAGCACCACTGAGAAAAACTGAGACTTATATAAACTTTTATTTTGCCCAGAAAGGACAAAGAAAAGCCAATAGCAGTATTTATCACCATTCTTTCATAAAAGAACAAACGTCTATTACATATAACAAACAAGTATGTGTATTGATGGTTTACCTCAGTAATAAACAGTAGGAAATGTTCATAAAAAGGAGAAAGTGATTTTAGAATTAATTGACATATTTTAATGAAAACTTCATGATATTATTTTAATTTTCATTTTATTGTGCTTTGTTAGTCAATGAAAAATATTTTTTATTGAGTCCATGAGACAGTCACCCAGTATCTTAAATACCTGCATTGATTGGGAGCTCATTTATATCAATGATTATTTAAAAGTTACCATACATGTTTAAAGACTATTTTAAAAACACATTGTCCTACTTATTCAAAATATATTTTCTCAATTAAAATATTTTTTCTTGCGCATTTATGAATTTTATTACCCAGAATCTTTTTGCCTTTTATATTATTTTTACACAACTACCCCATCTTTAACCCCTCACTAGTCTTTCAGCAGGCACTTACCTTTCACACCACCAGCCTGGTCTGCAGAGGTTGAGTAAGTTGGAAAGACCGGGATAGTCTTGCTTATAATGACAAGACATCTAATCCAGAAGATCCTGGAAATCACTCCACTGTTTCACAAATAACGAAAATGAGGCCCAGAAAATTAGTCCCTTGTTCATAGTCACATACTATCTGTTGGAGAAAAAAAAAATTTACACATTACCAAACAGTATATAAGCCCAAAGATCCTTCCATGTCATTAGACAATTTATTTAACCTTTTGGGGCCCTGGTTTCCTGACTTGTAAAATGTTACTATAATATAAATCTCATAAGGTTTTGTGAATATTAAGTAATATGTTTTAAGTAAAGTGTTTAGTGCAATGTCTGACATAACAGCTACAATGCTTTTTAATTTATTGAACAAAGGAAAGCTAATTTGTATGTGTGCTTAGTTCACCTATATATTTTCTGGAGGCACAAAGTCCTGTTGTTTGTACCCATATAATTTCCATATAGGTTTGGGTGTAGGTAGAGTGAAGAATCTCACCTTGGTAATTTATTAGCAGTGTGACCATGGACAAGACTCTTAAACTCCCTCCTTCTCAGTCTTCTTACCTATAAAATAGGAAAAGTAATACCAAATTCCTAGCATCATTATGAGGTTACGTTAGCAATGTACAGTGTCAGGCACATGGTAGGGTAGGGGCTCAATAAAGAGTAGTAATTAATTTGATTAGCAGCATCAAGGGAATAGTCATGTGATCTATTTATATGCCTGTTCCCCATAGAATTCAAATTCATAGAAAGCCACATACTAGAGCCTGGTACCTTTAAATAAACCAACTTACATTTAGAGTCAATTTTATAAAACCATGCCTTAGTATGTGTATCCACTGCTTGCCTTAACTCATTGTGTGTCATTGTAAATAATTGGTTTTTCTGATTAACATTGATACCAAATTTTTCTTGTAAAGTTTTTGTGTTATCTTTGCTTGTCATCTTTTTTAAAGGCTTTGTTTCAAGTGTCCTTGGAAAAAAATCTATTTTAAGTTAAGTGTCAAACTGTCACCTTAAATATTGATGATTATAACATTTCATACTCTATTATCTTGAAAGTGGTACAACTTACATAAAAACGTTTACATGACATAAGAAATGTGTCCATTAAAACTAGTCTTAAGAACATAAATTCCCCCAGTCTTTTTGGAAAGAAAAGAAATTAGGTCTTTCCTTAATGAGAGCTATTTAAGAAACAATAATGAACCCTGGAAATGGTTGTTTTTTTTGTTTTGTTTTGTTTTTTTCACTTGAAGTCTACATTTTTATTCAACTTTACTGAGGTATAATTTGTATACAGTAAAATTTGCCCTTCATAAGTGTTTGATGAGTTTGACAAATATATATACACTTGTGTAACCGTCACTCTGGTGTCCAGTTCTAGAAGACCTGGTTAGACTCACACAGTCATCATCATGACAATGGTTTTGAAGTCCTATTCCTAAGATGTAGTCTTCCTTATAACAGACTGAGAGGGAGGAAGGAGAAGGAAAGTGGTAAGAACCTTGAGAAATAGGACAATAGCCTAGTGCTCTCAGTACTTCATACAGTGGCTGACATATACTCAGTGTGGTAGATTGAATTACGTACCCCAATTTAGAGAATTTCTTAATCTTACTCCTCATTCCTGTGGGTATGAGCCCATCTGTAAATAGGACCTCTTGAAGATGTTAGCTTTAATCTAAGGAACCCTGAGCATTGCTGGCAGCTAGCACCAGAATGCTACAGTCTTTGCAGGAGAAAGATCTCTTGATTTGGGACTTCTTTTAACCTCAAAACTGTGAGACAATAAATTCCTGTTATTTAAGCCAATGCATTGTGTAGTATTTGTGATAGCAGCTCTGGCAAACTAAGACACTGAGTGTCCAAAATAAAATATTTGCTGAATCAATGATTGAAGCTCTGAATTAGTCACTTTATTCTGCCTTACTTAGTACTCACAAAAATGCTTTATAATGTGAAAAGTTTTGGTTTGGGTAAGAACTTAACATCAAATGGTATATGGTTTGAACAATAAAACATTCCTCATAATCAAGTTTTTCATTTCTAAAATGAGGATGGTTGTTTTTCCTTGTTTAGTCTAAGACTAGGAATGAGAACATATTTTCTTTTTTCTTTTGGAGGCATTTCAGTATTTACTTAGAAATCTAGGATTGTGGATAAGTAGAATCATGTACCTGTTTTACAAAAAGTTCAAAACTTTGCAAACAGTGAACCCTAAGTTAAACCATGGACTGTAGTTAATACAGCAATTTTTAAAATGTGCTTTGTTCATTTGTAACAAAAGTACCCCACCAACGCAAAGTGTTAATAGGGTGGTATTATATGGGAATCCTGTATTTTATGCATGATTATTCTGTAAACCCATATCTTCTCTAAAAAAATGGTAAATTAGAATTTTAAGGGCGCTGAATTCTCTGCATTTGTCAGACAGGTGAAACAGTTGATAATAGCAAAGAGGAAATACTGTTCTTAGATTCATAAGAGGTAAAAAAAAAAAAGGAACTGTATTTTTAAAGCTTTGGGTTTCCCACAGGATATTTTTCTCTTATATATATTATAACATTCTTGTGAACTGCAAGAAGGTTAAGGTGTCTCCAGGAAAACTGGTTGTGCTGAAGACAAAGGTAAATTTCTGTGATTTGAGATTCAGGCATTGAAAAAAGACAACTACAATATATGCAATTTGATTAAAAAAACATTTATGTCTCATCAACTCCAGAGACTGCTGATTATAGGGAATCCAGGCTCAAGAGCATTGTTCCTTTTTTGCTCTGGTGGTGAGGCCAGACCTGATGGCCAAAGAGCACCCTTGGGAAATGGTATGGTAATAAAATTGCCTCAGTGTTCTCTCTTCCCTAATATAAGGAAGTTCCAAAAACTTCCTGCAAAGTTTTGAAAATAAAAATATGAAAAGTTTAGGCTTTCACAGCGCTTCATCTCCTAATCAGAACCATGTAAAATAATTAAAACTCCTTAGGGTAGTAGAGAATAAATGCAGTGAATTACCTAGCTGAAGACAAGCTAGACAAAGACAATGAGAGCAGAAGAAAGAACATTAGCAAAGGCCCAGTTGTGTAAAACAATCCAGTGCATATGGAGAATGAGAAGTGTTTTCATATTATCGGAGTTGAGTGGCAAGAGGAAGGATCCAGGGTAACAATGGAAATGTATTGTTGTCTCTTTTTAAAAAAATAGATTCACAGGAAATCATCTTCTAAATATGGTGAAGGTATCTTATCCAGAAGATTTTTTAAAAGAGGAAGTATTTTTTCTGTAAATCACATGCCTTCAAATTCTAGCCAGATGTCTAGTAACACAGCATGACAAGAACTAATGAGGCAAAGCATCTTTATCATCTCTGACTACAGATTTTCAAATGAATCCATTTTTAATCAACTTATTAATTTATACTATGTTTTCATGCTTTTGACTTTTTTACTAAGATATTGTCCAAATAAAGTATTATAACATTTTATGACCACCACAGCGGCATGGCATGAGCAGTGTTGAGGAATGAGCACAGGGGGATAATAGGAGCGAGCAGTTTAGAGCAACAGAATGGGGAGTAGACTACAGAGAATAGTGTCCTTATAGCTAAAAGACAGCTAAAGAGAGTTGGGAAAAGTGAGCAGTTGAGGCATTTGGGAGTTAATAAGCAAAGCATTAGATTCTGGGCTACCTTTGAGAAAGTATGACTTCACAACTTTTGATTTTGGGAAGACTGCTGCTGTTGGAAAGATGCATCAAGCCATGAAGATGCATCAAACCATGAAGATGCAGCCCATCATAGATTCTTGTACTTTGAGGTGTCACTTCTACGCATTAATTCTTGGTGTTACTGCTTACTCACTTCACTGGACATCCCCTGGTCTGCCTACTCAGCAAATGTCCTTACCTTCTAATCCATGGATTAAACTGAAGCCACAAAGAGTATTTCTTAATAAACCTTCACCTTTCCACTGGGAAAACTTTCACATTCCCACAATGGCCTGTAACTCTCCTCTCACCACACCTACTCCATAGTAGCATGTCTTCAAAAATCTTCCTTCAGGCCTTCATGTAACCCAAAATAACTCTAATACATATAGGATTTGGCACCTGGATTTAGGGTTCTACAAGTTAACAACAACAACAAAATAAAACCAGTGTACCGAAATGAGTGGAATGGAGAAAGTAGGGCTGCAGGCTGTGGGTGGCCTGGTATTGCAGGAAGGACAGCTGTTGATCCTTGTTAAATATATGACTTAACTGCCATCTGTTGTTCCTTGGGAAACTTACCATGGACTGAACAAAGCTGTAGTTTAGGAGAGATGGTATAAAAATGTATGTTGTTTCTGGATTTTGTTACTGCTTACCACTTTTAGGAAAGCCCAACAAAAAGGATGAACTTGAACTAGAGCTAGGCACTCTACAGCATAGTTGGGAAGATCATAGCTTTCAGACAATGGCTGGAAAAGATTTTTGTGGCTGGCGATGGTATCTATTCTACCTGGGAAAGCAATCATCAGGCTTCTGAACATACTCCCACAAGAAGTATGCTGCGAAAACTCTGGAGCCTCCAGAAAGCAGCTTCTCCACAATGCCCATCTCAGGCCATGAAGGAAATTTCTCCAGGATGGCAGATCCTTGAGCTATGGAGGGCCATGGACATAGGAGATATACTCAGAGAGAAGGTGTTTACAGATCATCTAATGAAGGAACATTCCCCTTGGCCAGGGCAGGGAGTCCATGTTCTTCTTGCTCATTTGATGTGTATACCAAAAACTCTATCCTGAATGGCAATTTTGTTTGTTATCTTGTTCCTTTCATACTGGACATGTTGGGGGCAGATAACTTTTTCCTGTGCATTCAAGATTGCCAGATAAGAAGCCACATGCAGACCTGCTGGAGAGGTCACAATAGCACCAAGAGAAATTGGGATTTGAACTGGACATACTAGCTGTGTAAGACCATGGTGTTACCTCATTTGGGAAAAGAACAGAAATGTGTGTATACAGATTTTGGGTAGACAGAGGTTTGAAATATGTCAGATATTGCTAATTGCCTGATCCATTTTCTTTTTGAAACAAATTCCAATTTTGGATCAATAATGAGCATAGCCACAAAACTTGCCTTCCCAGACTCCCTGGGAGGTAATAGAGTAACATCGTTCTAGCAATGAGATTGAAGCAGAAATCTGCCAAATATTTTGCTTCCTTGCTGAAATCCTTTCTCCCTTCCTCTTTTTCCTTCTTTCTTGTTTTTCCAGTGGCACAAAGTTGGAGGTGGAATATCCATCTCCAACAGAATAAGAGAAGGTACCAGGAAATTGATGATGTCCTGGGGTCACTGCACCAGCCCTATACTGTCAAAATACACATGTATTCTTATGTAAGGAAAATAAATCATTATTTGGTTTGGCCCCTGAGATGGGGTTTTGTTACATACAGGCAGAACAACAGTCAGAACTGATATATAGAAGTTACAAGCTCTCCATACCTCTTGGGATCTTGTGGTCTACTAGTGGGAGCTTTCCCTAGGGCCTTGTTTCCATAAAACATTCCCACCTCTTTAGCATTTCCATATCTACCTTCTCTTCATAAGCATTTTTCTTTCTGTCCTCAAACACTTATAGACTTTTTTTCTATCTTAATAACTCAAATAAGCCCAAAGTCATTTTGTATGACTGTAATTCCATTAGCTATATTTTAAATTTTTATTTGTTTTTAATCCCATAAACAGCACATGACTATATTGTCATTACACAATAGTCAAACAATGTAGAAGAACCACTAATTTTATCTTTTCACTTCTTTTCTTTTCTTTGACCAATCCTGGAAAATGAGTACCTTCAACAACATTCTTCTCCCATTGCCTCCTTGATCCTATGAAATCTGCCTTTTGCCCCTACCATGCCAGTGAAAGAAGCTGCTGGCTGGAGATTTGGGAACTCCTGGATGACATCCTTCAGAGATTGTGCTGAATGGGCCATGAATGTGCAGCTCTTACAGGTCTAGACCTCGGGTGTTTGGGGTCTATGACAGGGCTAGAGATGTACAAAATCAGTTCTTGAAGAGACACTTGCCTCCCTGCACACAAGTCATGGCCCGCAAGCAAATCACATACTGTTCTTTCTACAGCCACAGCTCATGTGGTTTAGTAAAATATGCCCTAATTTTGGAGAATAATTTTCAACAGCAAATTCTAGTAATTTCCATTTTAAAAATCTCAAAGTAAAACACAGCAAATGCAATATTAAAAAAACTCATCTTACATAAAAATAGGTAAGTACTCATAAAAGACTAATCATAACTGCCAGGTTAAATTAATTTAAAAATCATATTTATGGGGGAAAATACTTAGTACTTTTTATTTCATTTCTCTGATGCCTCTGGACTTTGACATTTTGTTAGTGTCGGTGTCTTCCCTTTTTCTAATTTGCAGCAAGGCCCAACAGCCCAGCCATAAATATGTGTTACAAATTGCTTAGAAATATTTGAATATTGAAATATTTGAACTGTTTTCAGTCTTTAAAAAAAGAAAAATAATGAATAATGATTATATATAAAAATTAAGCACAATTAGCCACACATACACAAAATAGATTTTCATTTTATACAACTGGTTTAGTATTAATTTATACAAATATTCTCCCCATTCCCTCCTACTTATTGATCAATAAATGTGACGAGAATGACAATATCATTGACAAGCCAGTGTTTTTATTTGTCAGAAGATTCTGGGCCAGAATGGGTATCAATTTTAATTCCCTCCTTTCAGACTAGCTAGAGAAGAATGGATTAGATTAGCAGGCATAAATAAATCTTAATTTTGCTGAGATTTTATACCTGTCATATAATAAACACAGATAAATGTTTCTTTTTCCAACAAGTTGCATCGATTTAGATCTTGCAGAAGTTAAATGTTAGCCTGAAATTTAATTTACGTGAAATAATAAATGTAACCTGATATATTGACAGTGTAGGTCAGCATGTGGCTAGTAGAGATAGCATGGAGGATTCAGTAGCTAACAGATTGTTTGGTCAAGCAGATGATCTTCCAAAATGTACATGTCTACATGAAGTTTGGAAAGTAGGAAACTGTTTCAGATAGAACCAAAAATTATTGTCTAAAGGATTAAAATGTTAACTAGCATCTTCAGTTCATCACTCAACACTGGCCTTTGGAATCACAAGGATGCTTTATCACTCACCATATAACTGGAACTAAATTTTTTAAACCTGTGCCTCTAAGAAATTGTGGTTGCATATGTGGAAGGGAACTGGATAAATGGAGGCAGGATTTTTTTTTTATACAGTATACCCTTTTGTACATTCTGAATTTTCTGTCATGTGCAATATAACACCTATTCAAATAACTGAAGGAATAGAAAATAGATAAAATAAATCAATGCTTCCTACTTAGAACACTTCAACACTTGTAGAGAATTTACGTGAGAGTACCTCATGCTCTCCAAGACCACCTCCTGTACTTAACTTATACTTTTTATTCTCTTTGTACATTGTTTTGTTCGTGGTCTCCTCTCTCTTTTACACTTATAGCTCATTTGCATACAATGACTTTTGCATTCACTTTTGTTTTCTTTCTCCAGGATATTTTGCAATGCTTTGCCTATAGAAGGCATTCATGAAAAATAACCAAGAACCAAACTACTCAATTTCTCATCACTTGCATGTTAGTGTGGTGCTAAAATTTATAGCAGTGTAGTAGGACTGGTAGATGGGTGGTCAGCAAAAGTAAAGAGATATCTGGCAGACACTGAATGTCTAACAGTCAAAAACCTCAAAATAAAGAGTCAAGAAAGGCATGGTGTGATGCTGATTAAGAAAAGTTAGATGATCTGTAAGCCAGAAAGTCCTCCAGGGAGAGAGAGGTAAACACCTGGTGGAGATTGGGGCCAGTTAGGAGGTTGAGAGGGTTATTATTGGAAGGGTGAGCTTTGCAGAACAGGAAAAGTGAATTTGGATCTTGGGGGAGAGGCTCTTCTGATATCTATTTTACTTCAAGCTTAAGTATTAAATTACTTCTAGCTCTGCATTTTTGGAGGGATAGGTTTGGGCTGGTTAAAGAAAAGGTGGAATCAAAGAGCCATAGAGTGATAAAATCAAAGGATATCAGCTCTGTAAGTGGCCTTAAAAATCACCTATAAAATGAGTCTTTAACATTTTATCGATGAGGAAACTGAGATCAAGGTAGGTTTAATGACCTACGAAATCAGGGACTAAGTGAAGACTACATTTCCAAGTTACAAGTGGCTCATTTTTTATCAGTATCACATTGTCTCCTTTTGCTGAGAATCAAACTCAAAATTCCACTTGACCAAGAACAATTTTTCAGCAAAATCATTGAGAAGTACAAACGGCAACAGCAGGAGTCTGTTAATAAGAATGTTGGGGATACTTCTTCTGTAATGAATAGTTCTGGGATGCTTAAGGGTGTCTCTGGTTGTCATAGCAAGTGAAGGTGAGTTGATATAGAATAAAAACCAGAAAGTCATTACACCAAAACAATTGGTTACAAGGTTTGTTGGTTTTATTTTTTTTTTCTCCTTTCTTCCTCAATGAACTGATTGTTTATTTGATTTTGAAGAGTTGAAAGGTT
Organism: Cabassous unicinctus; assembly: GCA_029593785.1. NCBI lineage: Eukaryota > Metazoa > Chordata > Mammalia > Cingulata > Chlamyphoridae > Cabassous > Cabassous unicinctus. The sequence continues at coordinate 5,488 of JAQZBX010031469.1, read as the reverse complement.
ATGTTCTGTATTTTGAGGGGCACTTGTTTTCTATTAACGTGTCATACTGAAGTGGTAGGATAATTATGAGCACATGCCTCCATTTTATTACTCCCTATGTGTAATGATTCATTCCTGCACGAATTCATATTTAACCTCTCAGAGAAACCTATAATTGCTTAGCAGGAGATGCAACCTGAATCACTATGTTCTCCCTAATAGAGCCTACTCTGAGAGTCCCCTGGGTCCACTCTAGCCTTAAACTTCACCTCAGTAAAGCTCAGTCAGCCTGACTGCCAGAGGCCAATTTGCATAAAGATTCGCTGTCTCCAAGTGCCTCAAGGAAATGCTCATCAGGAATGAAGCAAGAGCCAGAACCAGCTAGGTTTTGAAAGCTTGGACAATAAAAGTGAAGCATTAGCTATATTGTCAACATAAGTGTGAGAGTGTGAAAGCAAGAAAGTACAGGAACATCTCATTGCTCCTGTTTCCTTCCCCAATTTCCTGGAGGAAGATTTGAACTGAGTGGAAACTAAAAATCCATCAAGAAAAGAATGTCATCAGTCAATTGAAGGCCATTGTCTATGGAAGTGCTGATTGTCAACTTTTGGCCATCCATCGTAATACAGGAACCAGATGAAATTACACATGACAACTGCAATCACATAACTAACGTCTCAAGATTTTCAGCCTGGGGTTGACGTGGTTGAAATATTTGAACGGGACTGCAAGGAAAAGTTAATCCATCCAAAGTCTCCTATGCCTATATTGCTAGCACTGCAAGAAGTTAAGATTGTGACTTACCTTCTTTCTTATGTGATTTGCAGGCTTATATGGATGATGGATAATAATTGTAGAAGGTTATTTCGTTGTCTCCACTGCAAAACAGCCTTAGGTAGCACCAAACACTGGCCTTTCAGGTGAAGATGAATAACTCCTGCACTGAGAATAGACACAAAAGCAAACACTTCCACTTTCATTGCTTATAAGAGGTTGGTAAGAGTTGATATTTTATGAAATCTTTGTTTAATTCCCTTTTCCCTAAAGAAGACTCAAAAAGGATTTTTAGCCACTTCAGAGGCCGTTTTCATTTGATTTAGGCCATGTTCTATGAGAAGCAAGTGTTTTCCAATCACAGGGTTTTTTTTGTCCCCCTTCCCCCACCCCGGGATTTTCTTTGTCGCTCCCACAGTGTTTGCCACAGCACTACTCCAAAAACTTGGCAACTTCTTTAAGTTTAATAAAATGAGTGTTATTTTGGAGTGTCTCCAGCTTAAAAATCATTCTGATGATTCAGAGATGACCCCAGTCATTAAAAATTCCATTTAAGGATTCCCTCTTTCTCTACTCTCAGTAGCTTTTATCAATTATACTGTTTCAATTTCTATGCTGGACTAGAAGCGTTAGGATCTGGGAGAGAATTTATCCATTAGTAGAAACACTGGCATCCCAGGAAATAGTCACTGTGACTCCAAAAATACTACTACTACTACTAGTAATAACAACAACGATAGAGCCCATCTTATGTCTTAATGCCCGTCTGAACAATTTAATTATATTATTTTTATCTGTGAGCTGGAATTCAAACCCAAGAATGTCTGACTTCAAAGCGATTGTGCTATGCTTTGCTTCTTATACCAACATGAAGATTACAGACATGTGACAAGTTTAGCAACCTTGTGAGAGGTTTGATCTATTTCTTCTCTTCTCTTTCCTATGATCTCCTACCTCCCTCCCCCAAACTCCTGACTTAAATAAAATAAAAATAATCAATTCATTTTTATGGACACTATAGAACAGTGGTTGACATAGAATGCAGTAGACGTTCAGTAGATATTTTGTTGCTTTGAATGTCATAAAAATAACATAATTAAATAAATATGATCTTAATATCAAACCACTAAAGACCTTAAGTCTTACTATATACAATTGGAGAGATACTACTGGATGGGAAGAATAAAAGGTTGGGAATGGCTGTCTAAATTTTTCAGTACTGTGTTTCTTAGCTACAGCTGACTAGCTGTGAAATACTGCCATTTCCACTTAATTTTGTTTGCCAGTTAATTCAGTCCTCCACTTTATTTGATAAGATCTGGAGCCAAATCATTTGTATTCATCTTGCATTGTGTTTTTTGCATTGTCTCTTGATGGCTTTCACATGCTAATACTGGCTAATTCAATTGGGATTTATTGAACAGCCCTTGACAATTAACCACCTAATTTCTCATGCATAACATAAAAATAGACCTGTTTCTCATTTGTCTCTGAGGAGAACATATAATAACATAAAATAAGAGATTGTCTCTCTGGTACAAAGAGGACAGATCTTGGAGAACTAAATTTGGCATGAGTTGGTTGACGCTCAAGGGAATGGCGATTTGATTGGTTGGCACATTTTTTTTTCCCTATAGAAGAAGCTGTGGTTAGGATACAATTGTTCAGGAAAGCCAAGAAAGATGATCATTTGACCTATGCTTAATATTGTAAATATTGCATTGTTTAACCATATCAGTAATAATGGTGAGAACATAAATTATTAATAATTTTACATGGTTAAAGCATATTGTTTTCGTCTTGATCAATGAGAAACTTCTCTGGTTAAAAAGAAACAAGTAAACTCTCTCAATCCATGGGGCAGCACTTTTCATTTAACAGTTCTGGGACCTAGTTGTCCTAAAAGGAGCTAAACTGTGTGTATTCCCACTAATCCAGATTTTCCATAACATCTTATTAAGGAAAATCTTGGCCATTAGTTGGAAAATTATGTCTCTGTTTCCATTAAACACAGACAGGACTTCCCTATCATAACCAGTCAGTAACTTTTCACCCCATCTACACAGTCCTTTCAGATAGTTTCTGGTTAGAGCATGATTACATGCTCCCTGCCTCCCAGGAAAGCTCACAGAATCTCTAAAAAGCAAGTTTACCTCATTAGGTATTGAGAAGCAAAAAAGTATGGTGGTCAAAAATGAAGACATTAAGGCCAGACTGCTGAATTTATATGAGGTTATCACCTACGAGTCATAAATAACCTCATCTCTCTGAGCCTCTGTTTTCTTATCTGTAAAGTGGTAACTACTTCATAGATTTGCTGTTAGGATTAGGTGATCTGATAGACGTGAAGTGCTTAGGACTGTTTTTGGCATATCCTGAACTGTTCAAAGTTAGCTATAACTATCTTTATTATTATTACTACTGTTGTTATTTAGGTGGCCTTATTAAACTGCCCTTTGTCTATATTTCAGTTAACTTTTCATGCTTTATCTGGAATTTGCAGTTGGAAAATAACAACAATCCCCCCCCCCATATATATATATATATATATATATTGGGGGGTAGGCGGTGGGCGGGGGAATCAAATGAAAGCAAAAAGGACAAAACCCAGAAATATAAATTCCAGCTTCAATAAAACCAAGAAATTTTCAAATCCAAAATCACAAAATAGATTGCCAAAAGTAGAGAAAATAGAGATTGAAAAGGATGTAGAGAGAGGCATCAGCTTTCAAAGAAATCAAGTGTGCTCTTCTTCAATGTTAGTTATGATCACACTCTAATGTCCTAAACCCACACCCCAGTTTGCAACTCTGGGGTTTGTTTGCCTGGACTGGTAGACCCAGTGGGCTTTCCAAGAGCAGAGGAGGTGGGACTGAATGAGCATTCAGACAGATAAACTGGCAGGAGTTGTCTGTCTAGAAAGCAAATGTAGGACAGTGACTGTACTGAGAACCCTTGAAGCTGCCTTTCATCATTTTATGATATATATATATATGCTCCTCACCATTTCTCATATATATATGATAACCCTGAGTAATAAACCCCAGTTCTCTGGAACATGATACTGGCTCCTCACCACATGAACCTACTGCAAATATGGTCACACCATTCAATGATAAGAAATGCTTAAAGGAGGTAATAATAGAAGAAATATAAAAGGTGTAGATAAAGAAGGGAAGAAATGACAGGGAAAAAAAAAAAGACAAAATAATGACACTGACAGGAAAAAGTCATTCCATAGAGCAGATGAATATTGTTACTAAATATTTTTCCCTGAGTTAAAAAAAAAAGGCATGATGCAATCACCACTTTATAATAAAAGCACAGAGAAGAAATACAAGAAATCTGTGTTAAAATGGCAAGACAACAAAATGAGATGAAATGTGAGCTGGCAGAGCTCTGGAAGGTAGTGAAAAAAATTAATGAAAAATGAAGGCAAAATGGGAAGGTATACAAAAACGAATGTACAGTGCTCTAATCACAATAAGGAATAGGAGGGTACAGGAATAAAAATGAATTATTGTTAAAATGATGAGAAAAAGCTAAAGATAAAATTGAGCAAAAGTTGTCCAATATACCAAAAATCAAGGCTTAGAAGAATAAAAATGATATAATGGAAGAGAAAAAATATTTACAGATATAAGTAAAAAAACAAAACAAAACTGAAAATCTGGAAATAAAAAGAAGATTCAATCATAAAGCTTTAAAAAGCACACCATGTCCAAGGAAGGACTGACAGAAATAATTAATAGTGGAGCAATATCTACAAAGTCCTCAGCAAAAAGGAAATGTCATCTAAAAATTTTAAACCCAAACTGTTGTTCAAAGATATAGGGACATACACATATTTTAAAATATGCAAAACCCTACGTAGAGTGTTTCCTTGAGTAATTTTTGAAAAAGCTATAGAGGACAAACTATATCCAGCTGATATATTAATGGAAAATTTACATCAAAAGGAAAAAAAAGAAAAGAGCTATTTGTGTAAATGTAAAACATTAGTGACCATCATGGATTATAAACCTTGACAATGTAGAGATGATATAACTAATAAACATTTGGAGAGGAAAGGGAGGTAACTATGGGAAATCATCAAAGCATGCTATTTCCACAGTCTTTATGTCCAGGGATCAACATATATCATTTAAAGCTGATGAGTTAAATGATGATGATAAAATGGGCTGAATGGTGGCCCCTCAAAAGATATGCCCACATCCCAGGAACCTCTCAGTATTACTTTATATGGCAAAAGATGTGATTAAGTTAAAGATCTTGAGGAGGCGCTTATCCTGGATTATCTGGCTGGACCCTAAATGCAGTCACATGTATTCTTATGAGCAGCAGACACACAGAGGATAAGACCTCTCCAGAGGGGAAGGTGATGTGAAGACAGAGGGAGAGCCTGGAACAATGTGGCTAAGTCAAGGATTGCCAAGGATTGCCAGCAGTCAGTCAATGCAAGGAGAGTCATGTGAGGGATGCTGCCCTAGAGTCTCTGGAAGGGGCACAGCCCTGCTGATACCTTGATTTCAGATGTCTGGTCTCCAGAACTGTGAAGAAATATATTTCTGTTGTTTAAAGCCACTAAGCATGTGGGAATTCATTACAGTAGCCGCAGGAAACCAATACACATGTTATAAGAGTACTGATCCGTTTGTCCTTTTGTGTCTGGCTTATTTCACTCAACATGATGTCTTCAAGTTCATCCATGTCATCGCATGTATCAAGACTTCAT
>JAQZBX010031468.1:0-26301 GCA_029593785.1 Cabassous unicinctus | reverse complement strand
CAAAGTAGAAGACAAAGAGAATAGGGTAGGAAAAAAGACATCAATTTTCATATTCAAGTTCAATGAACCCCAAACAGGTTAAATACAAAAATAAAACAAAATCTAAACACATCATAGTCAAACTGCTGAAAACCAAAGATAAACAGTAAAATCTTGAAAGCAGGCAGAAAGAAAATAACACATAACAAAAAGGGGGAAATGGTATCAAAGACCACTGACATCTCATCACGAAGAATAGAAGCCAGAAGACCATGAACAAAATCTTTAAAGTACTTAAAAAAAAAACACACACACAAAAAAAACACATAAACCCACAATTCTAATATCAGTGAAAACATCCTTTAAGAATGAAAGTTAAGGGGAGCTGATGGAACTCTGTGGTTGAACACCGGCTTCCCACATACAAATCCTGGGTTCAATCCCAGGCCCAGGTATCTCAAAAAAAAAAACAGAAGAATGAACGTTAAATCAAGACATGGTCAGATAATTAAAAACTAAGAAAACCTGTCACAAAGATATTGCACTATATGAAAAGCTAAAGGAAATTCTTCAGGTTGAAGGGAAATCTTCAGGAAGGAATGAAGAGCACTGGAAATGGTAAATATGTATATAAATAAGACTCTGTCTTATTTTTTATAAAATAATTGTTTAGAGCAAAAATTATAATACTGGGAAGCGGATGTGACTCAAGCAATTGAGCTCCCGCCTACCACATGGGAGGTCCCTGGTTCGGTTCCCAGTGCCTCCTAAGGATGACAGCAAGCTGACACAATGAGCAGATGTGGCAAGGTGATCCAACAAGATGACTCAATTAGAGACACAAGAAGAAAAACACAATGAGAGACACAACAATAGATGACTCAAGTGATTAGGCGCCTCCCTCCCACATCGGAGGTCCCGGGTTCGGTTCCTGGTGCCTCCTAAAGAAACAAGGAAGACGAAGAGACACAGCAAGTACAAACAACAAGGGGGTGGAGAGAAATAAATAAATAAAATAAATATTTTTTAAATATTATAATATTGTATTATGGGGTTTATAGCATATGTAGATATAATACATATGACAACTAGAGCATAAAGGATGGTATGGTGGGGGTGTAAATGGAACTATACAACGCTTTAGATAAAGTGGTTCAATATTATTAATTCCAAGTAAACTGTGAAAAGTTAAGGATATATACCATAGTCCCTAGAGTAACCTTTAAAAAAAAATACTAAGCATTGCTAAAACCTAATAAATGAATTAAAATGGAATTCTGAAAAAAATATTCAATCAACCTAACAGGAAAGGAGGAAAAGAGATAACACAAAAAGAAAACAAATAGCAAAATGGTTAACCTAAAACCAACCCTACCAATAATTCCATTTAATGAAATTAGACTTAACACACCAGTTAAAACTAAAAGACAACTATACACTGTCTATAAAAGACACACTTAAATTTAAAGATACAGTTAAATTGAAAGAAAAAAGAGAAAAAGATATACCATGCAAACAGTAAACAAAAGAAAGCTAGAGTACCTGTATGAATATCAGATAAAATAGACTTCAAAGAGTATTATTACAAAGATAAAGTGCTATATCATAAAATGGGCAGTTCTTCAGGAAGACATCATTATAAATATGTATGCACCTTTACAAAACTTCAAAATACATTAAGGAAAACTGACATAATTAAAGGAAGAAACAGACAAACCTACAATTATGGCTAGCACTTTTAATACCTTTCTCTTGGTAATTGATAGAACTAGAAAAAAAAAAAAAATCAACAGAGATATAGATGAGAAAAACACTATCAACAACCTTGACCTGATTGACAGATACACAAAGATAAATGAACAATGGCAGAATAAACATTCTTTTCAAATGCATGTGGAATATTCACCAAGATAGATCACATAGTGGGCCATAAAATAGCCTCAACAAAATTTAAAAGACTGAAAGCCTACAGAAGATGTTCTCTGACCACAATGGAATTACATTAGAAATCAATAATAAAAGGTATCTACAAAATCTCCAAATATTTGGAAATGAAACAGCACAGTTGTAAATAACCCAGGATCAAGAAATAAATCACAAGATATTTTGAGAAACTACAACATATCAAAATTTGTAGGATGCAGCTAAACAGTGCTTAGGGGGAAATTTATAGCTTTAAATGCCCATATTAAAAAAGAAAAAAGATCTAAAATCAATGGCCTAAGATTCCTTAAGAAGCTAGAAAAAGTAAGTTGAATGAAGAAAATAATTAAGAAGACATCAATGAAATTTTAAAAAAATAGAAAATAAAAGTAAAAAGTTGACTCTTTGAAACTATCAACAAAATTGATGAATCTCTAGCCATACTAATTAAGAAGAGAGAGAACACAAATTACCAATATCAGAAATGAATGGTAAAACGCTATCGACATTAAAATAAGCGAATATTATTAATAAAAGATGAGAAAACATCACTTGAAAAGTTGTCTTTTTTTTAGTTTATAATCAAAGTAGAAACAAAAGCATATCATAGAAGAGGATTATGTTAACTCTAAACATGAACCTGACACAGCTGAAATCTCTTGCAACTCAGCAAGGGGAGAGGCCGGTTCCGTTTTCATAGCGTTTTCTCCCATTGACTTGCAGTTCAACTCCAAGCCTGCAGCCCCCAATCCATCCCCGAAGGAGTGGCAAGTTAGTGCAGATGAGACCCAGCCAGCTTCCAAAGGAGATTTCAACTGGCCTAGAAGAAGAAAAAAAAAAAAGCTTGGGGAACATATCCATGTATATAAATATAATCTGGAAACCAAGAGTCACACAACAGACTAAGAAAGCCAGGAGCTGTTTAGGGGAAGCCATTCATCTCACAACATGCAAAATTACATTCATAAGTTCCAGCACACACAGCCAGGGCTGTGAGCAACTCAAAGAAAGAGGCTAATAAGAGGCTAACTAAAGGGAGGAATTGTTTTAAGTGCTGACAAAAAGGAAAAGGCACTGAAATGAGATGGCACCAGAAAGACAGAGAGGAAGAAGCGGTACTCTTCAAGCACTGCATCTCCAAATCAATGTTCAGAGGTACATAAGCAAAAACAACCACAAATAAATACATAAAGTTTGTCTTTTGAATCGTGGAACACAATATACGATGAGAACACCATAGCCCATTCAATAACTTGATTTCAAGACTATTTAATACTTGTAGAAGGCAGTACACAATTATTTAAACCGATTCTCACTAGAGAGGCACCAGGTTGGTAAGACAATTCCAGAACAAACTCTGACTCACCTTCTTCAGATTCCTTGGCACTAGATGATGTGTCTTGCAAAGGATCCGTATTTGTATTAACCAAATCTGATACAACCAAGTCAGGATCTAGGATCTCGTGGGTCCCATTAGTGGACAGCCTGGAGGACCGTCTCCTCAATAAATCTTTGTCAGTGTTTTCCGAAAAGGTTTTTGTCTTTTCCTGGGCTATAAACCGTTAAGAAAGTTGTAGTCAAGAGACCAACAAGAAATAACTGCAACTACTGATTTCTGGGCTGGTTTCCTCTAGAAGGGTTTAGAGAGAGACTTCTGAAATGTTAGACCAGTGACAAAAGGAAATATCCTTCCCTAGTTTATAGCTTTAAGTAATGACACAATCTCTCTGTCAGGACAGAATTTTACTTCTTTAAGGATTCATGGTCTGAAAACATGTGCCCACATCATGTCCCAATTTTGACAACTAAGTTCTATTTCGGGGCTTCTCAACATAAAAGTTTATGTACTAATTTCCAAAGTCAATAAGGTTTGTAAGATCCTTAGAGTCATCACAAATCTTTTTTAGAGCCAAAAGGGATTTAAAAAAAAAAAAACAAAAACAATGCCAAGCTCTAACCACACATACACAAACTGAAGACTCACATGAATTTTTGTCAAGCCGAGGACGTTTTAATGGGACTTCACTTCCTTTTGATATTTTCCGTCTTCTCAATTCCAGTGTTATTGGTTGCAAAGTTTGAGAGTTTGAATCCACAGCTACAATGTATATGAAATCACACACACAAAAATATGCAATTTCTTAGTGGTGGTCCAATCTCTCATTTTTATACATAAATAAAACATACATATATCCAGACATCCTTGGTGATAAACTGACTCTCAAAAGGGCTTTCTTAAGGTAAAACTAAAAAAATAAAATAAAATAAAAAAGTGAGATAAATAGAAACTACTTCCTTATAAGAGATGCTGATATCCCGAAGATCAATTCCTGAATCTCTTTTACTGGTCTCTCCTATGACCCAGCTCCAGTCATATACTTCTCTCCCAAAACTCTCTCTTTTAAAGAAACATCACTCCCCATCATGACTGCTCTAAAATATGAAGGTACAAGAGCAATATCAAGAACGAAACAAAAAACCTTAAAGAATTTATCATCATCAAATCTTCTCATCAAAACCTGACCTATCTAGGACTCAGGAAAATCTCCATATAGGATAATTACCGAAATGTGTGCTCTGGGACTAGGACTTAATTACTGATCTTACCCTTTACTGGTCCAATTAGATATCTTGGCACTAGTCCTAGTTCTAAGTGACCAAAAAAGATGTTAACATTTAGTCTCCTCATAAAAACAATCCCAGAAAAACCTCAGAGGACTATGCTATTTGACAGGCAATTCTCTAGGCACAGCTGCTGATCCCTAACAAATCCAGGTCTGGCATATTTAGTGGAGTAGATGCTAAACTCCTAGACAGTACTCACCCTTTATTTTATTTTTTTTTTTTCACCCTTTATTTTTAAATCTAACACTTAAGCTCTCCCCAATCAGAAAGATGAGAATCCAAAAGGCAGACAGAAGGAAGAACAAAGGAAAAGAAACTAAGAGGCTTGGGCAGACGGCAGGGCTAAGGGGTCTGAGGAAACGGAAGGAGGAGAGAAAGGAAGGGGAAAACGGAAAGAGGAAGAGGGAGGAGGAATGGAAGAGAATGAGAGGGAAAGGAGAAGAAGGGAAGTGGGTAGAGAGAAGACTCACTGACCTAGCTTCAGATCTGCTAGGTCAAATGCAGAACAAATGACAGGGCTGAGCTCTGGGGAGGTAAGCCTGATGGAAAGATTGAAGCTGTTTTCTTGGCTCTTACTAAGTCCAATCTTCCCAATGGACCAACATTATTTTGTTCCAAGTGTGGAAACTTGGGAGATCACACACGTTCCAAATTAAATGCAAAGACAAACAGCCCTCTCTAAATAGTTTAGATTCTGTTCCAATCAGGTCTGTATAATCTGGGAGCTCAAGGCTCCACCAAGTCAATGAACTTATTCCAAGCAAATTTTTAAGAGGATAAGAACTATATACAAAAAAAAAAAAAAAAAAGAACTATATACAAGTCATCTGGCAAGGCTTCTTCCCTTTGATACTATATACAAACCAAGACTGACTACAGTGTATTTTCCATACTCCTCTTAGAGCAAGAATCACATGGGAAACTTGTTAATAATTTGCATTCCCAGGCCCTGCCCCAGAGATACTGATTTGGGAAGACTGAGGTCGGGCTGGATCTGTATTTTAACAAAAAACTTGGGCAAGAGTTAAACAGTAAGCTTGGAAAACACCATTTCTCTATTAGTTTATCCTATCTGGTATGAAATCCTACACTTAGAAAATAAAAGCAATAAAATGAAAGCCCCCTTTTTGAAAATCTGAGTGAAATCATGTGATACTCATAGGAGCAGCCTACAAAACTGGAGTACAACTACCCCAAGTACACACTTTCCAGAGGGTACAAGTCAGGGCATGAATAGTTAAAGGGAATCAGTTTCTAACACTCAATCCCTATACATACTCTTTCCTAAACTGAGCTGAGGACACATCAAAATTCTACTAGTTCGCATATTCCATCTCTCCTTTCATAACTGCTTTCTCCTACTTTATATCAAAAGGCACACCTCCAGGGAGTGGTTATGGCTCAAGCAGTTGAGCTCCCACCTCCCTCCCACATGGGAGGTCCTGGATTCAGTTGCCGGTGCCTCCTGAAAACAAAAACCAAATAAAACAACAAGCAAACAAATGAAAAAACCAACTCAGAGAAGCCGATGTGACTCAATGGTTGAATGTCAGCTTCCCACATATGAGGTCCTGGGTTCAATCCCCAGGCCCTAGTACAAAAAAAAAAAGGCACACTTCCATTACCTCCACTCATCCCACATCTTAATATGGTGACTGCCCAGGGAGTTAAAACCTCCAGCCTTTCTCAATTTGGGTTCCTCATTTGAACACAGCAGTTATTTTCTCAACTCTCCAAAGGGTGGTAAATAACCAGTACCATTCTTGATGGACAGAAGAGAAGAAATTCATCACAGATTGTGGAGGCCTTGGGCATTAGGGCTTCATTCTCTCCCAGAACCCCACTGGAAAGCCAGGGAATTTAGGCCAGTACTGTCCAACAGAAATATTGTAAAAGCCACAAATCTGAGCTACATATGTAATTTTAAAATTTTCAGTAGTCATGTTAAAAGTGAAATTTTAAGAATATATTTTATTTAACCCAATACATACAAAATCATAACTTCAACATGTAATCAATATAAAAATTAAGATATTTTAAGTTCTCTTTTTGTACTAAGTATTTGAAATCCAGTGTGTATTTTACACTAACAGCACATCTCAATTCAGTCTGGCCACATTTCAAGTGCTTAACAGCCACATAGAGCTTGTGGCTACTGTACTGGACAGCACAGGTCTAGACCCTAAATAAAGGGACAATTCCAGCATGCTCAGCTTTTGAGTGCAAAACCCTGTTACAACCACTTAGGGAAGGGAGAGATGCCTTATTTCATTCAGGGACAAATAAATCTATTATCTAATTCCCGATCTGAAAATTAGAATTAAGATATAAGAAGGTTGTCTATTGGGCATGAGTACTAACACAATTATTTGAAGTCAATTAAGGTAGACCTTACTCCACGGAATTAAGCCTGATGTAGCTGGGTTTGACAGAGAGGGCTGGTTTCGCAGTCTACATTTTAAAGCAACAATGAATGAGCTAACTCTGTAGTTCCACAGTTTGGACAAAAATATATTTTATGTCACATTTTATGTTTTAAAATATATCTTCTGCAGCCATTTAAACTTATGGGAAAAAATAAGACACCACCTTAAAATGTGCTAGGGGATTCACAGGTTTTCAATATTCATTACATGTAAGGGAACATTCAGGCAAAATGTTTGAAGACTACTGCAATATAGCCACAGGGAGAGTTCAGTACAGACACCCTGGGGCTCTTCATGTCCTCAAACCAATGTGGAGAATGAGTGTTTGGCTTAGAAAAGAATTCAAGATTTATTTTGTTCTTGATTATTCTAGAAGAATTCCAAATTTTAACTTTTTAAAATAACTTGTGCTTCTTCCCTAAATTTACATCCTCTAACCTTTACTCTTAACCAATTAACCATCTCAGCTTTTTATTTAAACTATGAACACTTCCAATCAACAATTACCCTGCATAGAGATCAATTTCACAATGCACCCAGGCCTCCCAAGCTCCAGTGTTCCTTTGGCCCTGCCTCTCTCAATGTGGCTGCTCACACTTTATTTATTTCTCCTTTCCTCTTTTATGTCTGCCTCATTAAAACTCCAGAGCTTAGGTTCTATTAAGCTTACCTCAACTGGGATCATCTGAACAGGCACAAGCAAAAGGCCTTAGCCTTAGCCTATTAAACTCAAGAACCAAGAGGTTATACTTCTCAAAAAAGCTGAAGTATCTAGTGGACAGTTATCTACCACCCAGAAGCTCAGGCATGGACAAGCTTCCCAACTTATGTTCGTCTAGTGACATGCCTCACTTAAAAATTCAGCTCCATGGACATAACTTGTTTTCAGAGCACAAGATGATTCAAAATCAGTCACAAAAACGAAGGATTGAAGTACAGAAGTTAAATAGAACCACAAAGGGCCATAGAAGAACACTCTGGCATTGCCCATTGCAGAGCCCGCTTAGGAAACTCACCAGTAGGAGCTATGGAAGGGGGTCTGCCTCGTTTTCTTTTAGGCTCCCTCAAGTTTTCTTGTGGACTCTTCACAATGTCATTCTCAGGTTTCTTATCCACTTGGCAGTCTCCGGGGTACTCCCTGTCATTTTCTGAAATGTTCTCCTTATCTTCCTTCTCGTTCTTGGGAAGGCTTTTCTCTGACACCTTCCCCTTTTCAGAGCCGATTAACTTTCCTTCTTTATCAGGCTGCTTGGGTCGCTTTTCCGTCTTTAAGGCTTTGTCCTCTTTGCCTTTCTTCACATTCACTGTGGCTTTTCTCTGCTCTTTAAACTTCTCTCGTTTATCAGGAGGTGATAGACTTTTGTGATCTGTTTCTTTAGGCCTAGCATTACCCACAATATTCTAAAATGAGCAAAATAGCGATGAAACACACTTTGTGATTACTTGCAAATATAAAATAAGGAGGATTTTTGCAAACTTATGAAGACAAAGAAAGTAAAAGAGGACATACGCCAGGTCAAGGTCACATACTACAAAGCACCACTGATCACAACCACTCATACTCTGAAGTTTGAGAACCAATTCTATGCTTCAAGAAAACAACTCCTTGATCAGTTCCTTCTGAGATAGAGCCATCTCCTTTAGTAAGCCACTAGAAAATAATTAAGGGGACAAATAACTATCTTTTCTGGAAGGCAATCTTTCTGACAGAGGTTTTCTAAGAAATGCATCCTTCTCATTGCCCCCAGGACTATACTGGCTCAGGGCATTTCAGAGTCCTGGCCAAGTTTGTCAGAGTATCCTGATACCCTATGTAGAGAAGAACTCAAACTGGTCACTGGAGGCTGAAAAGGAAAGCTGTAAAGATTGTCCAATTCAGAACCAGGGTCTCTGTTTCCTCTACTCGGTAAAGGCTATTCTTGGTCCAACAAGTTCTCCTACTGAACAAATCTGAATTTTCTTCCACTGGAAGGGAAGTATTGCATCTCAGTTTCTTTTCTTCTAAGTTATATTCTTTAAAATTCAACCTAAAACTCTCATGTCCTGTTGTGACTGACTGATAACAAAGCCAGCTCTGAAAGCTCTGGAATTTCCAAAACCACAATTAAGTTTATTTGTACGTGCAACTCTCTTCCAAACCAGAGAAGAGCAGGGACCACCATATCATTTTCACATGTGATCCCTAGTACTCAGCACAACTAGTAGGTACATATACAGATTACTGCCAGAAGCAGGAAGGAATGTCTAAATACACAGCAAGTGCAAGTTTAATTTGTCCCACAGGGAAAAATAACAAACAGGGAGAGTCTTTGGGGTTAGAGCCTAGAAGGAAATATTTTTTCAAGTCTCAAAAATTATTCTGAAAGCAGTCCTGTTTGAGAACAGGCACTCTCAGACACCACTGCTAGAAATACAAACTGAAACCACTTTTCCGGAAGAGGGAAGTAGGGGCGGTGGGTGCCTTAGCAATTTGGGTCAAAAGACTTAAAAGTTTATACCTCTGAACTAAAATGAATTCCTAGAAGGAAATTTCCTAACAGAATAATCTGACTTGTACATTCATATTTACAATCAGTCTTAATGACCCATTAGAGAACTCCTTCCACAAAGTATGGTTAAATACTATAGAATACAAAATACTATAGAATACAACATAGTCATTAAAAGCCATATTCTCATAGAGTATTAAGGACCTTGGGAAAACACGATTTTGTCCAAAGAAAAGAAATTACAGAATAGTAATACACCACATGACCCCAGTTTTAAAAAGCAATATATATACATACACACACACATTTAACAAAAAAAAAAAAACAGAAGGATGTGCACACAATTTTATCTGGATGATGAGATTATAGTTTTTACTTTCTTTGTGCTTTTCTGTATTTTTCAAATTTTCTACAGTAAAAACAGATTGTTTTTATAACTTAAAAAAAAGATAAATGTTACCAAAATACAGATTACCAAAACATTTAGGGTAGTGTTTTCCTAAAGGAAAAAAATCTCAATTTAGTCTGTTCCCATATGAAAAAAGCTTAAAAATTGTCCATGTTAGGTTTTTGCTTTTTTCATTTATTTGTTTTGTTTTTGTTCGTTTTTTAAAATTTCATGTTAGATATTTTTAAGAAGTTTTTCTCTGTGAGTGGCCATTATAGAAGAACCATAGATTCTTAGAGTTGGAGAGACTCAAGAAGTCGGCCAAACCACCACACCTCATTGAAAAAAGAAAAAAAACAAAAAAGGCCAGGAGCCACAGGCCAGGGCTTGACAACCTGCTAAGTATGAGATGCAATGAGGTAAGACACTCAAAAGCAGCTGGGAATTAAGAAGTGAAGCACCCACTGAAGATGCTCCCTCCAAGTCAAAGTACCATAAGTGCTATCAATCAATTTATTGAGTGAAGAACATGAGTAAACAGTTAAATGTTTGTTATCTGGAGCCCTAGATTTCCATTTGAGGAGGTTCTGGAAGCAATCTGCCAATTCTGAAGAAGTTCATAATTCAGGCTTCTAGTTATATTAACTTTTTCCACAAACCTAAGAAAAATTTCCAACTTTAAGGCCAAAATAAGTTTTAGAGTTCTGTACAGCTCTTTAGATGCCTAAGGGACAAATGATCAAAGAGAAAACTCCTTCAGGGCCAAAGGTTTGAAATTCTGCCACTTTCTGAAGAGGAAAAACAGCCAAAGACAAAAACATTCTTGAGACTGCTTTTTAAGGTATTGTGTATCATGATCCTTTGAAATTGCTAAATGCATATACAGAAGCATTTATTAAAATCTCTGTTAAGTAGAAGCATTTGATTATCACAAGAACAGAACAGGTCACAGGATCACCAAATACCATCACATCAACAACTACCCAAATAAGTAAGTAACCAGTTATGATGCCTCAGTGGTAAAATCTTATACTAACTTGCCTTAGCTGTCTCAACAGCTAAAATTAGTGACAATCAAAATTTTTAAAAAACACCAATATCCAAATTTTGTTCTCTACTTTCCCCTCAACTAGTTCATTAAAATATAAACATGAAAATGACAAGAGGGGGAAAGATCATAAATAAAGTAGGTAACACTTCTATATGGCCCATATCTGTGTGGACCATATTTCCAATATCAAAAATGAGGCCACATGCTTGGGCAAGTACTTACATGGTAACCAGGACAACAGGATAAAATATTTCCAACCCAGTCAACTCTAGAGCAAGTGGTTGCCAAACACACACCACACAGTAGCTCTGTAAACCACCTAGTCATGGTTCTAAGCTGAAGGACAAAGCTAAATGAAGAAAAAAACATGCTCTAGTCTCTTCAAACATTTCAACAAGTTCCCCCTGTGATGGGTGACTGTCCTGGGGGTAGAGCTCAGAGAGACAGAAAAATAATAACTCCACACACTTTTGGGAAAAAAGATGAGGAAAACAGATAACAGGCAATGGTATACAAGTATTTGGCGCTTTTAAAGGGAAATGGCAAAGAGACAAATTTTACAATTTCTGAAAACTTGTGTATTACTTTCAGATGAAATTGTGTAAGATGGAGGAAATAAGACTTTTGCCATCATAAACAAATGTAATGTCTTTATTTGAGAAATAAAACTACAATGTTAGCATTATTCATACCACAAAATACAAAACCATGTTTCTCACCTGATCTTTGGAAAAAGCTTTGACATGAATATGTTTGACAGTCTGAACTACTCCATCATAAAATTTCACAGTGTAAGTACCTAAAATTCAAGAAGACATCATGATTTCAACTTGCAGTTTAATGAAAGCGGCAACTTTTCAAAGTATAAAGTCAAGGGAACTCCAACCACATAATAAACTTACAGGAGTTAAAAAAATATTTAAGAATTACATTGTCTTATTTTTGTTCAAGATAATAGTATGCTTGCCTTCATTTCTTGGTCAAATTTACATAGTAAGTTTTCTTTTTATCTATACAGATCAAATCTATTAAAAAAAAAACAACTCATTTTTATGGTGTGTCATTACAATAAAAAAACTTGCACTGAATGTAGACCAAGAGCAAAGAGCAGTAAAACAAGAATGTGAAGAAAATACAAATTTATTTATTCCTTGGTGAATTATTAATTTTTATAATTTAATCCTTATTTTATGGGCTTAGGGGCAGTAATATCGATTTTTTTCTTTATTAGAGAAATTGTGAGTTTACAAAACAATCATGCATAATATACAGGATTCCCATACACCACCACCAACTTGCACAGGTGTGGAACATTTGTTACAACTGATGATAGCACATTTTTATAACTGTACTATTAACTAAAGTCCATGGTTTAACTTAGGGTTCACTATTTGCATAGCGTAGTACCATGGATTTTTTAAATTTTTATTCTGTTACAATATATATAGTCTAACATTTCCCCTTGTTAAACACATTCAGATGTCTATTTCAGTACTGTTAGTAATATCTTTTAAACTTTAAACAAAACATTACCGTTTTGCTAAAGGTGTTTTTAGAGAACAGTAACAATCTCAAAATCCATATGAATTATGTTCAAATGTTACAATATTTAAAATTAGAGACACTAGAAATGCTACCTTTTACATAATCAGTTTTATTCCATTAGAAAAAAGTGTTCAACAAGGATCGCTCCCTGCTAAAAAACTGAAACTGGGAATCCAAATAATTGTATCTTCCCAAATAAGGTATCCAACAATAAAAATTCTCATTAGTTGCATCCAAACCACACTTTTCAAACATTTGCACCTTAGAGTCCATCTATGCCCCACGTATAAATAAATATATATGTATACATTTGGTCCCAGGGAATGGTAGGGGAAAAAAAAAAAGAATCACCATTAATCTTGTCAAGATTATCAGTAAACAGATGTTCAGTTTTCAGGATCAATTTCCCACCCAACATGGAAGGAAAAAGAAATTTTTCTTTTAGATTTATATGCTTCATCTGAAAGACTTATTGTACAAACAGAAGTTTTACCGTTTCTCCAGAATAAGTAGTAGCATTATTTTATAGTATTTGGATTATGCTAAATTATGGTTTATACTTGATAGAATTCTGAGCATGTTTTTGATGTATAAAATTAATTTAATCCAAATATATGGATGGATACATTTTAAAGACACAACTTGGAAAGCAAATTCTTGAATAGAAAATAACTTGGTCAGTGTTATTAAAATGTTTACTCATTGACTTTTGTCTTATGATAAAAGAAATTGTGCCTGGGTCTCTGTGGCTTGCACTGTGTGGCCCGGCCTGTTCCTGTGTGTGCATGGAGATGGACATCTGTGTTACCATATGTGCTGGGTCCACAGTGTGCATACACTCATCTGTGTACTGTGTACTCTGCACTGTGGGTGTGCAGCACATCTGTGACCGTGTCAAAGGCCTGGGCTGATAGGGGCATGCATGGTGCTGGGCTTGCTACAGAGTCTACACAGACCCGCATGGAGTTGAGGTATAGGATACCGGATATACATGGGCCTGTAGTCCATGTGGGGCACATGCCTGAGGGCCTACCCCCACCTGAGTCTTTTGTCCCTTTTTCCCCCAAATCCACGTGCCCAAAGTTGCTGGAGAGTTCTCTTCCGGGTCTGGCCCGGAGCATGGTAACCCACGCCCACCCATCTCAGTGGGCAAGTGATTGCTTTCTCCTAGAAAGATACTGCTGTTACTATTCATTGTTTTCCTTGCTTCTGTAGAATAAGTTTGTCAGAAGGCTTAAATGCTTTTAATATTCATTTTGATTCAAAGTTGTGGTTTTGTTATATGTGGAATCTTTGAAACTTCAGCCAAAAATGCATGCAAATGTGAACATTCTGAAATTCTCTTAATTCTGATTTGTGCTTAAGTTTTGGGCTTTAAAGAAGTTATAACAATGGTAGTTGCCTCCTTCAGTATTCGTTAGATGTGTGAAATACTGATAAATGTCACAATGATGGATTTTTTAGATTATCACTGTAGGTAGATTAGTCCTTATCACAAGTGAGTCATTTTTTTAAATGTGCATTTTTTTTAATGAGCAGATTCTACAGATACATAATAAAGTGCACTGCTACATTTTTAAAAAATAGGGGATGATGTGGGAGAGGGAGGTGGGTACACGGAAATCCCTCATAATTTTGATGTAACTTTTCTGTAATCTAAAACTGCTTTAAAAATAAAGTTTATTATATTAAAAAAAAAAAAAGAAATGAAATTGTGAAGCATATGACAACATGGATGAACCTGGAGGGCATTATGTTGAGTGAAGCAAATCAGATACAAAAGGACAAATAATGTATGATTGCACTATTATGAATACTGCATAAACAGTTAATTAGAATATAGGTCACCAGAAAATAGAGTAAGGAAAGAGAATGGAAAGTTGAGAGTTATGTGCAGAACTGATATAAAGGTTGTTTGTAAATCTTTGGAAGTGAATGGAAATGGTAAAAGCACATCAGTGTTTGGAACTAGCACAGGTATTATATAGATATGACAGTGGTTGAAAGGGAAGCTAAGGACATATATAGAAGGAAAGTAGCATGGGACTGTATGACAGTGAAACCTCATGTAAAACATGAATATGGGTAATATTGCATATATAAGACTGTTTTTACAAAATATAAATACAAATAAACTAGAGAGATGGAAACAGATTAATAGCTATGTACAACATGGGAAGTATAGCAAGATTTAGGTGATGAGTTTTTTGTTTATTATTGGAATAACAAAAATGCTCTAATAACGACTGAAATGGACAACTATGTGATTACAACAAATACTATACATTGTATACTTTGGATGGGTTTATGCTTTATTAATATGTATCAATAAACTGATTTGTTAAAAAAAAAAAAAAAAAATCTCTGAGGGCCGGGAGCAAAAGAGCTCCCCAAGGAAGTTAAGACCTCCTAGCCAGTTACCTCATTCTCCTTCTCTCCCCCACCCCGGCACTTCTTGATCCTAAATAGGGACCCTGTCAATGGCTTGCCACCCCTACTGAATAAAGTCCAAAGCCTCCCTTCTGTAGTATACAAAATCCAACACAATCTGTGCTCAATTATTTTCCAAACCTTATTTCTCATTACCACCATACAACACCCACCAACTCTGAATGACTAGCTACATGCCATCCACAGAAGCTGCCTTGTGACACTTCCACCTCCACATATTTATCCAAGTGTTTTCCTACTCAGAACGTGCCTCTCACCTGCCTGGCTTACCCATATCTTACCGATCCTTAAACACCCAAGACCACAACAGTCTTGTAAAAGCTTACTGACTTTCCAGCCACTGGAGATTTCTCCCTGCTCTGAACTTCTCAGACTCATTTGGCCCAGCAAAGCCTCACACATTTAGGTCTAACTTCACATAAGTACAGATCCCAACTCAAAGGCAGGCTCCCCAAGGCCAGAGACCACATCTCACACCAGTTTCTCACACATACAGTGCCTGGCTCACCATAGATCAGCAGCAAATTCCTGGGAACTTGTCCGAAATGCAAGTTACCAGCCCTACCCCAGATATATTAAAGCAGAAACTCTGAGACTGGAGCCCAGAAATGTGTGGTTTAACAAGCTCTCCAGGTGATTCTGATACAAACTAAAGTCTAAGAAGCAACACCATGGACTACTAATTACCTACTGACCTTTACTCCTGGTAATTACA
Organism: Cabassous unicinctus; assembly: GCA_029593785.1. Taxonomy (NCBI): domain Eukaryota; kingdom Metazoa; phylum Chordata; class Mammalia; order Cingulata; family Chlamyphoridae; genus Cabassous; species Cabassous unicinctus. The sequence goes on along the minus strand of JAQZBX010031468.1, from coordinate 10,709 downwards.
AAATAAAAGTGATTGTCATAGGTGTCACCAATTCAGAAAGAAATTGGCTAGGAAACAAAATATAAGGATATACAGTTATCTTTGGTTGGTTAAAACACCAGCAATTAATGACAGGCTATGATAAAGGAAGTCTAAGGATGAACATAAACAATTCTGCATAAGGCAGCTCAGCAACAGCTTACTAGTAGTTACAAAGCCCTGGTTCCTGTCCTTTCCCTTCCTACACTGTGAGGGTGTTACCAGGCAAAGAAGTAATGATAAGCAATGCTATGGAATTCTAAACAGACGCCTTTTCAAGCAACGATGGAGCAGCTCTGGCCACAATCCAGTTCTCATGGAATCTTAAAAATTAAAGTGCGCCCATAAGCTACCCAAGTCTATACTTTTAACTATTTTATTGACAAAGAAAAGTTCACCAATTACATAAAAACAAAAATGGTCATTTTGAAAGACATTATCCAGCATCCAAAAGGACAACTTTAAATAATGGTACACAACAGTCCAACATTTTCAGCTATTCGAGGTAAATTTTGAAGCTCACTCCTGATAGCAGGCTCAGGAAGGTCTATAGATGAAGGCGTGTACCTCAGTTCCCTAGTAAGTCTAAGACAGAGCCAGGATTAGAACTCAAGCCTGTCTGCTAACTTCCAATCAACTATTCCACCACCACCCCACACCGCCTATTCCCCAAACCCCTCAGCCTACATCCAAACCACAGACCCCGAGCACCAGTGGCCATTCTGAAATGACCCAAATGATGGCTCAGGGACCACTGTCCTTAGATAGCAATATCCTGGTCCTGACCCTTTTTATTTCCAAATGACTACAGGGGATCACCTTGAAACTTTCTCCCTTGATCATGCTAATCTGTGGCCTAACTTGGACTTCAATGGATTAGAGGGAACCACACACACACACTACACAATAGTGGCCTACACCCACTTCTGGAGAGAGGCCCCCAAATCTATTTTAATGGTTTCATGTATAACTAATAGAATGTCTTCCCACGGAATCCTCCCATATGTGGCTGATAATAAAGCTCTCCTGTGGTCACAAACATCTAACTATAAAATAAATAATATGTGAATGACCAAGCTCAAATAAGTGCATCCTGTTGTAACTCCTCTAACTTCACAGAAGGGCTGGCTACCTGCCTCAGGCTCCCTGAAGGACCCAGTCCTTACACATGCCATGTAAAATAAAGCTTCCTGGACTTGCCCCTCTGAGGGTTAAGCACTCAACATATCAGCCTGCAAGAGCCGTTTTAGGAACAAAACAAGAGGTATAGCAAATGCATCTTCTCTAGGACTAAGGAAATAGGAATACACAAGTGACTCTGGATAGGACAGATGTCTGCTGCTCTTGAAATCTATTAACAACTGTGACTCCAGGGCCCCTTCTTTATCCCAATCATTCTCCTGAGAGAATTCCAGAATGCCACAGATGGGAGACTCAAAAATTTTCTTATGGTTTCTCAAAGTCCAGAGGTTTCATGGTGGACATAGGTTCTGAAGCCAACAATTTCCAAAAATGTTCACCTATTCCAATTCCTTTTTCGATTTCTAATTGCCCAAATGAGTCCAGAGCAAGGGCAGTGAACTACCTGCAATCACCAAGCAGCAGCTGGGACCAGAACCTGTTAACCAGAGCCTGTTAACCACCTATACCCACACATCACATTAGGTACTTTTCCTCCCCACTAGTGAACACCTGCACCTAATTCATAACTCCTGCTGTCTCAAGAAAACCTGCCTGCGCTCCCTCTCCAGTGAGGTAGCCTGGTACTGTAGGGATTGCAGTTCTGGAGCTTTGGAGCCCACTGACCTCTGTTAGGATCCCAGCTCTACCGTTTATGTGCCCTGTAACCTCAAGCATGTTAAATTCCCTCTGAGCTTAATTTTTCATCTGTAAAATGAGGATGGGATTGATGATAATAATAACCTTTACATGTTTGTGTGAAAACTATATGAGGTAAGGTATGGAAATTGCCTAGCATAGAGCCTGTCACAGAGCACAGGATCAATAAGTGCTTCTAATTATTATTATCCACCAAGTCACTATAAAAGGGAAGTACCAACCCCCTGCCCCAGACATAGAAGATAAGTGTCAAGCACCTGCGTGTGTGGGCCTAAATCTTCATTTTATCCCTGTGCAAAGCTGTTCACATAGTGCCAAATCTGCCCACATTTCAAATGTAGGATTAGTTACAGCATAAAGAAAACAAAAAAAATAGGAACTGCTTCAACAAGACTCTAGAAATAAAACCATTTCTATAGAAGCCTGTAATAAATGCAGACTTCAAGCACTGGCCCAAAGAGACTGAATGGGGAGGGGGTTGGGTACCACAGGTGAAAGACATGAGACCAAAGACTATGCATATTTTTAAGGAGAAGGGATGAGGCCCACCTGACTCAAGAACCATAGGTCACCAGGAAGGAACAATTCCTCACTGTTTTAAATATTAAACTACTTTTAGTTTCCCCAAATTCTGCAATGCCCAACAGAATGGTCTGCTACTGGAAGTACAAAGCCCTGCCAGACAAGTGGCTCTGCCATTCTCCTTGTAAAAAATGGGAGCTAAGCAGCCCCAGCAAAGAGCTAAGGTCCACTCACCAGAGCCGGCTTCTGAACAAAGATTCCCTGAAAGCAGACTCCCTGTCTTTTACTCCAATAGACAGGGAGTCTAACATGGCTACCAGGTGTGGCTGCCTTCACACTAAATAATGTTTAATTCCCATTGACAGAAAGCTATTCCAGGTGAAAAGGGCTAAATAAGAAGACACTGCCCTCCCCATTTTCCCAGTGTTAACTCCCTTAAGAGACCTTAAAGTTCCTGTTTAGTTTTGAATCAATCATGCTGGACTCCTGAATGCCAGCAGCCACTGTCCCCCCTCTCTGACTAGAGCCCCCCATCCACTAGCCTGCTCAGTCAGTGCTCAGAGGCCTTAGCTAAACTACCAAGGAGCTTAAGAGTGAAAAGAAAATCAGGCCAAGCATTCTGAAGATGAATCTACAGGGTGTAACTTCACTATATCCCTGGCCTCCTCCAAGCAGCACTAACAAGAAAGAAGTGACTTTTACAGGAAATAAAGGGGACATCTTGCCAGCAGAGACTGTCCTCACAGTACCATTAAGCTGTGGAAGTCCCTGTTACAGATGAAACTGAGGGAAGAAAAACACCAGGAAAAGAGTGAAAGGAGAGTCCAATCCTGCAAATACTGGAATGAATCACAATGAAGTAGAAACTGCTCACCAACTCCCATGGATAAATCTAACCCCAAAGAGCTGAGTCAGTATCTTCAGCTCAAAATCAGGCACAGATCTGAGCTCTCTCAAAGGCTAGCTGTCCATCCCAATCCACAATGTGGCAATAATACCACCTAGCCTGTTCCACTAGCTTTCCATTTCAGGACTTCTCCTCCCCAGATCCTCTCCTCCCTCTTCCAATTAATCTTAAAAACCAGTAAGGGTAACAGCATAATACAAAATTTCAAACCCAAGTACTTTGGGGAAACAGGTTTTGGCAGAAATCTCCATTCGTTTTCAATGTCCTTCCATTAACTAAAATTTAGCTTCGTTGGGCAGAATTCTGAGCCTGAAGAACCAATATACAGGGCAGCAATTAACCGTTTCAGGGACAACCACTGCCTACAAGACTCTCCCCACTAAAATTTTAGCTCATGGGGTAAACACAACTGAAAAAAACTTTAACATCTTGCAAAGCTCTAGTTGTTTCAGTTTAAAGAGATATTTTAAAGTCCTAATTAACTATGGCCAATAACGTGACCAATGGCTTTTAGTCCTTAAACAACGATTTCAAAGTTTTCAGAACCCATCCAACACACGCATCCCAGCAACTGCAGTGAGGGCTTCTCCAGCCCCCTTATGATTTATTTGCACCATTCTATTCTTGCCCTGCCTCTTCCTAGTGGCTGGATGGAGCGGCTCTATTTTAGCCCTGAACTAGGTTTGACTTTTATTTATGTTTTAAATCCATGATGCCAAGCTCTGGACTCTGCAGATAGTAGATGCACTTAGAAGGTTCCTACGCCTTCACTGCCTCCATCAAGACACTCTCCAACCCTCTATAAGACAGCAACCAGGGCTTCCAAAACACCTCCCTCCTCAATCTGACCCTCCTTTGCCACCTCTTCACCCAATCCCCTGCCTCCCTTCTCCCCCACCCCCACCTATGGGATCCCAGGGCAATACTGGAACAAAAGAGAAAAATGTTCCGTCCTTTCTGCTATCTCCTCTATTATCTATAGAGTTACCCATGTTACTATCTGGAACTTTCATCTGATTTAAAAGGACAATCATTTCCTCAAGACAGCACATCTCCAATTGGTATTATTCAGGGGAAAAATATGACTCAATCAGCATAAATCAATCTAATAGACTTTCCAGGACATATCTATGTACACGAAGAACCCTGTATTTCATATCATATGATTTCAAAAGCCAACCAAAACAGAAAAAATTATTAATCTTGAAAATAAAGATCTGAAAAAGTAAAGTATGCCTTCTACTAAAAGGATGTGAGGCAATTTAGTAACATGCAAGCTTTCCTTTAAAATACATTGTTTTAGGTAATTGTGATACCTATGAAAAGCAATAACATGGGATAATCATTTAAGCACAAGCTTCTAAAAGTAATTTAGGGAATTAGGAATAAGGGGCTATCCAAAAAGACTGACTCAACCATAAACTGCAGAAAGAGTAACTGCTTAGACAACTTAGAATATATAAACTTGCTTTGGAGGCTTAAGCCAAAAGGACAGCCCTCATCTGGTATAGCTTTGTCTCACAGTCTAACACCTGGTAAGGTGGGGTAAATGCAGCAATAGAGAAAATGAAATTTCTGCTACATGCAAATGTATGTTCATTTTTCACCATTTCAGACAAAAGTTCTTGGTCTGCCCAAGATCCAACACTTATTACAGTGCTAAATACTTGAATGACTTTATTGAATAAAAAGTCAATTTGGCCTCAAAGTCACCCCTAACAGCAGCATCAAGAGGCCTGAATACCCTAAACATCCACTTCAGAGATCATGGACATATCACAAATTACCCCGGTAGAAAATATTAAAAAAAGATATTTCTCGGTCCCAGAGTCATTTTCTGAGTGCCAGGATTCTAACCACACAAACTATCTTTATAACTCTCCACTTGCCCTAGGAGTAGCAAAATGAGGCTCTTTATTAATCAACCTCCTGCTCTGTCTCTTTGAATGTTCTAAAATCTGGCAAAGGCATCCCCAATGCATGTTCTAAATCCCAGCACCCCAATTTTCACTAGCAACTCTGATGCTACAAACCACCCTCAGTCACCTTGCATCCACAAAGCACAGTTTTAAGATATGTTTGTTGGTGTTCATTTCTAAGCTATACACAAATAATTAAATGGAATATTAGGAGTTTATTTCACCAATTATTTTACAACTCCTAGACAGCAAGAACCTGAACATTTCCAAGCAGAGTGACAGATGAATGTTTTAGAAAAGACAGTAACTGAAATGTGGGGGGGAGGGGGGAAAGAGCCAAACCCTCCTCTTTATCCAGCTTTCTCTCCATTTATAATCTCTTCCTAACTCCTGACACAGTGATTAATTTGAAGAGAGAGGATTCCTATGCAATAAGTACATTCTGAAAATATACTATCAAATTCTAATATGATCATCTCTCCCATAAGCCATGAGTAAAAACTACTACAACTCAAAAGCCTTACCATCCTTGTTAACAGCAGTGACTTTGGCTGGGTAAAAACGACAATCAGACCAGCAAGCAAGGACCTGCTCGTTTATCTGAAATTCCTAAAAAACATAAAATAAAAGATCCTGTTACAATTCAATGTCATAGGATATACATTATACTAGAACTCATAAAGGAGGCTGGGTTTGGCAAGAGAGTGGGAAGAGGAGGTGGCTTTTGGGATGGAGGAAGATGTTTCTGCTATTGAGCATTCAGAGTCAAAATAAGAGGGCAGGGACACAGGCCCCAACGGCCAGGGAGGTCCGGGTAGGCACAGTCCAGCACTGATGATAATCCTACTCTGTCAAGGATTGAAAGCAAGTCTAAAAGCCCAGAACCAACAGGAACACCCAGCATACAACTAAAGGGAATGAGGCTACATCATCTTGAGGGAAGGAGAATTAATACCACCTGGTGCCACCAACACTTCCAAAGGGCCTTTCTCCGAGAGACATACACATTAGCCTTTAATATTTTTATATTGTTTTCCTGACAGCCTGTAGAATAGCCAGCACATGGTTTGCATTGATAAAAATTTTGTAGAATCAATATTGAACCATCAAAGTTGAGAAAAGATATCTTAAATCTCATCCTAAACCGGGGGGGTGAGGGGTGGGAGGGAGGGAAGAGCAGGAGTTCAAGTTCCCTGATCTGAGTTGGAACTGGAAACAGAATCAGTCAGTTCCAGACAGCAGATCTACTACAGATATTTCAATGCCTCCCTGAAAAATTCAAAACTAATAGTTCATACTTCATTTTAAATCCATAAAAGCTCCAGGCAAGAGTATTGAAAATTAGAAAACAAAAATGCATACAATCAATTCCAAGCTCTTTGAGGGCTTGTAAAAGATATTGAACATAAGGCTATCAAAGTGCCTCACATGGAACAACTGTTTAAATAAATGATCAGTCATCGGCAATAGCAAGATTGTGATACTGTGGATCTCTAGAATTCAACCATTCAGTCATTTATTCAACAAATATTTTCTGAAGACCTAACCACATACCAGGCACTGTTCTAGAAGCTGGGGATATAGTGATATAAATGACACAAAGTCTCCATTCAGCATCAATGCAGTTCCAACCAAGTAAGTTTATGAACTGTCAAATCAATCACATCATTTGAACAGATGAAAACTGGGATTCTTCAAGAGCCCCAGATACCATGGAGATCTCAGGGTTGCAACTACAGGACTGGTCTCCAACTGCTACTGCACACTGAAGATCAAAGGCTAGATCTGCCCAATGGGTAAAACCCAGCTCATTACAGAAATTCCCAGATATGATACTTACAGAAGATCCTTCCTCTTCGTGTAAGCCCTCTTTCCTCAACTGTATTTTCTCTAAAGGGCGTAAATAAGGGCTGTCCCAACAGAACCACTCATCGTAACGATGGTTCCAGCGCTTGAAATGGATGAGTACTTTTCCTTCTTCGTAGTCAATGTCTTCTATGTGAGCTGGATACCTGAGTCAGCAAAAAAAATTGAAATGCCTTTAATATCCCACCCAAAATATCTGAAATGGTACATTTCCAAGCCTCTTTCCAAAGAAGCAGGTTATCAAAGTACTAAATAAGGGTTTGCCATTTAGAGACTCCATGAAAAAGTGTCAAATCACAGATTATGGAGGCTAACAGACTGGGGGTTCAGATCCCAACTTGGTTATTCCTTAGTTTATGAACTTTTAAGTTAACCTTTCAGAACCTGGGTTCCCTCATGTAAAGTGGGGGAGGAATAGTCAGCATACTGGGTTATACTATGGGTTAATGTGGTAATGTATACAAAATACCTGAGCACAGAGGAGGCAGGAAGCAAATTTTTAACAACTACATTATATTTTACATGTGTCAATAAATTAAAATGACAGGGGAGCAGGTGTAGCTCAGTGGCTTGAGGGCCTGCTTCCCATGTATGAGGTCCCAGGTTCAATCCTGGTACCTCCTAAAATATAAATAAATAAATAATAAATTGATTAATAAAAATGACTATAATTTTTATAATCCTTAAAGTAGAATTCTATGCAGTTGTTAAAAAAAACAAGATGGTTCTATATGTCATGATATGGAAAGCTCTTCCAGGATGTGCTGCTAAATGAACAGAGCAAGGTACAGAACACTATGTGTGGTAAGCTAGTGTTTATTTTTTTAAGATAAAAATATATATTCATATTTGCTTATATATGCATAAAATATCTGGAAGGACACACAAGAAACTAACAAGACTGGTTACTTGTGGGAAAATGTGGTCAGTTCAGTAGATGGGCTCTTTCAACCTCCATTCCACCCTCCTTCTAGACTGACAGGTTGGAAAATCAACAACTACATTTCCCTGATTCCCTTACAATTGGCAACCAAGGTCATGGAGATCAAAGGTTTGGAGGCCACCGTGGTGGCCGGCCAGCCCAGTGCTCCAATGCAGGGACTCTCAAACTTCCATGTATAAGCAAATCACCAGGGATCTTGATAAAATGCAGATTCTGATTCAGTAGGTTGAGCTGGGGCCTAAGAATACAGATTTTTAATAAGCTCTCCTGACGCTGGTGCTGCTGGTCTGAGGATGCTGCTAATCTGCAGCAGCAAGGATCCAATGTCCAGTCACTATCTTGGTGGGGATCAAACAGCAGTGCTAAGGGTGGCAGTGACAGCAGTGACTTCCTGACATCCAGATTACAGCTCCAATAATAGGCTCTTGAAATTGATAGTCATGGGGCAGTAAATTGATAGTCTAGGGGCAGTACCCACTCCAAATCCCACTGCTCTAAACCCTTCTGACAATTCTGTTTAAGTACCAATTCCCTACTTTAAATCCCTTTGTGGTTAAAACACCCAAATTGGTTTCTGTTTCAGACATTGAAACCCAACTGATACAAGAGGGGAACTGGTATCAGGGGAGCAAAAGAGGGAGGGAGATTTTTGCAGTATACCTTTAAAAAAAAATTTTCAGCCATGTAATTGTATTGTTCATTCCAAAAATAAATCAAAGATTAAAAAATAAAGAAAAATAAATATGGTATACAATTGTTCCTTTATAATATACTGTATTGATCAGGATGCTATTCTGGATTGAGAAAATTCAGGTTCTACCTATATTTTCTCCCTTCAACTTGGATTTGCACTATTTCCTTCCTTTCTTGTATCCAGCATTTAGTACAGTGCTGTCCTAATAAATATGTGCTACCTAAATGAACAGTTTCTATATAGTGTGTTCTCTTTAATCAATACTATTATCCTCTAAAGTAGTAGCTGGGTGTTTACCTACCTTTGCATATACTGGTCACCCAACAAATGTTCAGTAAATGAAGTCTGCTCTCCCTATTCCTCCCAAAAGTTAAGTAGATCATGTGTCCTGGCAATTCTTCAATCCCCAGGTTCTCAGACCCCAGCTACCCTTTCCTATTTTAGTCATTCCCCAAGTTCAGGCCCCCATCACTTCACGTAAGCATTCCTCACATAGTACTTTCCCAAATTCCTCATGGTGCTATGCATAGAGTAATTGTTCAAAAGATATTAACAGAAGAAATAAACAGCCCTGAAACTAGTCTCCCTGCTCCAATTCAAACGAAATACAGCTGCTATAAATAAAAGATATCTGGACAGCAGTCTGGCTAATTATGTGATCTGAGTAGTACAATTGTAGGAGATAAGAAATGATTCCCAAAATTCATTCATCTCCACAAAATGAGGAGAAAGACGCAGATATCTCAATTATGTCTCTTGCCCTCTCATTCATTCAGCCTACCAGAAACTAGTGAACCTCCCTAAAATAGCACAATCTGTCCTAACACTCCTATTCAAAGCCCTTTATTTAATGGTTTGCTATCTCTAGCAATAGTTTTCAAACTTAGATCTTTGGGCAAAAGCAGAGAATTAATTTTTCATAGAGCTAAATTTACTTAATTTACAGAATGTTCTTCATACTGAAATCACATTCTTTCTAATTCTTTGGTATTTAAATATACATTTTAAATTAAAACAATAGCAATCGTTTTTAATACCCTTACTAATAGTATGCAGCCATTAAAAAGAATGAGGCAGCTCTATATTTACTGGTATAAAAAGATCTCTAAGATAAGTGGGGTGAAAAACAAAACCCAAGATTCAGAACGGTATTTGAATGCACTAACATTTATGTGAGGGAAGGGAGAGAACCAATACATTCATACCTGATGGTAAATTCGTGGGCTATCCCTGGAAGGATGATCAAGCAACCCGGTTTGCCTCTTGGGAAGGGAACTGGATAGTTAGGGAACTGGAGAGGAAGTATGAGACTTATTTTATTCAATGTATATCCTTTTGTATGTTTTGAATGTTGTACCATGAGCATGTATTAACTATAAAAAGTATATAATTAGATAATTATTTTAAATATCCTTATTTGGCAAAATAAAAAGATGGCACACTCAGGATAAACCCCAAAATTCTTTTGTAATTTTTACTGGTCAGTGCCTTCAAAAAGTATGGGAAGGGAAGCAGATGTGGCTCAACCAGATGGGCATCCATCTACCACATGGGAAGTCCCAGGTTTGGGTCCCAGTGCCTCCTAAAGAAGACAAGCAGACGCCCGCACCCACCACAACGAGAGCTAGACGCCGCACCCTGCCACAACGAGCAGATGCCTGAACGAGCAGATGCCACAGGCCAGCAGATGCCACAGGCCAGCAGATTCCGCAACCCATGGGGAGCAGGTATGGCTCAGGCCACTGAGCATTCGACTCCCATGTGGGAGGTCCTGGGTTCAGTTCCCAGTGCTTCCTGGAAAAGGTGAGCAAACAATGAGCAGACAAAGAGAACCATTTGGGGGAAGGGGAGGATAAATTTAAAAATAAAGTAAAATAAAAATTTTTTTTATTTAATTTTTTTAAAAAAAGGTATGGGAAGTCTGGATCCACAGAATCAACTCCAAAATCTTTGGCCAGGGATTCCACTGCACATTTGGGGTCTGCAAGACCTCCTCCTCCA
>JAQZBX010031467.1:0-26305 GCA_029593785.1 Cabassous unicinctus | reverse complement strand
AGAAGAAAGGAAAAGAAAAAAAAAGAAAAAAGAAAGTGAACACTATACTAATATAACCCATGAATACAGATACAAAAATCCCTAACAAAATATAATATCTTTCATGAATATAAATGCAAAAATCCTACCAAAATATTATTGAATATAATTCAACATGGTGTATATATATATATACCATGATCAATGGGGCTTGTTGCAAGGAGGCAAAACTGGTTCAATACAGGGAAATCAATCAATGCAATCCACCAGAATAACCAAATAAAGGGAAAAAAATCACCTGATAGAATTAACTGATGTAGAAAAACTTAACAAAATTCACCATCCTTTCATGATAAAAACTCTGAGCAAGTTAGGAATAGTGGGACAATATCTAAAACTGATAAAGTGCATCTTCAAAAAGCCCACAGCTAACATTGCACTTTTAATAGTAAGAATCTGAATGCTTTCCCCCTATGATCTCAAACAAATCATAGATATCTTCTCTCAACACATTACTGAAAGTTCTAGCTGAGACAATAAAGAAAAGGAAATAAAAGTCTTATAAATCAGAAAGGCTGAAATAAAGTTGTCCCTATTTGCAGAAAACATTGTGTTCTATCTAGAAAATTCCAAGAAATCTACAAAAAATAGTCTTAGAATTAATTGATTTTCGCAAGTCACAGTATATAAGATCCAATTACAATAGTCAATAGTATTTCTATATACTAGGAATAAATGTTTGGAAACCAAAGTGAAAAATACAATGTCATTTGCAAGAATATGGGGTTCCAGTAGAAGGAAAAGGTCAATGAAACAGAACCCAAACATAACCCATACACATACAGTCAACTACACTAGGACAAATGTGTAAAAACAACTGTGAAAGATAAAATATGCCAGACGTGCTCTCTTAGGCAGCACCTATACTGGAATTGGAACGATACAGAGAGGATTAGCGTGGTCCCTGGGCCAAAGGGTGACAAGCTAATTCGTGAAGCGTTCCATATTTTATAAAGAAAAAAAAAAAAGCACCAGGCAATTAAGGAAATGATTTTATTTAGGCTATTGCAATGAGAAGAACATTCATTCATGAGGAACCTCTGAAGAAAGGAAGGGAATCAGGGATTTTCTAAAGGCAAGCAAGCAAGAGAGTGATCCACAAGTCTTGGGGGAGTCATGATGAAGAATGGCCGTATATCTTATCTCAGAATATGCTAGAGCAGGATGATCCTTTGTGGTTAGCCATTTCTCAGGATGGCTGGAAGTTTTCATAAGGAATCTCAGACTGGACTTCTAAAATCCTCTCAAGATTAGGAAGAGAAGGAAGAATTCACCATTAGATTTCATCTGCAGTAAATACAAATTTAGATGAATTCCCCTCTTCCTGAGATCCACCAAATATCCTAAGCTTCATAGAACTGCCAGGAAGGGACCTTTATTATTTATCTGTAAGGCTGAGATTCTTGTGAACCAAGTACCAGGCCAGTTTTCCCAAAAGGACTTCATAAGCTTTGCCTCCACACAGTCTACTTTAGTTCCTTAAAACTGTCTAGTCATATTTAATTCAATGAGCATCATTCTCAAATTTGATTTTCTAGGCAAGGGCTTGGTTGCATAATCAATGTTTCCAATTATGTCCTGTTAATAAGATGGACAGATTCTTAATGAACTTCTTCATATAATTTTATTGCCATGGAAATAAGAATACTCAATTGGTATTTCCAAATTCTGAAGGCAAGGAGAGTAAGATATCACTTTCTCTTCATAAAAGCATTGACTACCAAATTGCTATGAGTTATATATAACAAAAGAGTAAAGATTAAACAAAAATCTGTCTTTAGATGCCAAAATACTTAAAATGCTGAAGATTAGATATCCATGATGTGCTCTTTAATATAAGGTTGGTGAATTGTAACCAATGATAGTCCCGATATTCATTTCAATGAATCAAAGAGAGCAGAAAATAAATAGGAGTAGGTATTGTTCCTCTAAACCTCTGTGTTTTGAATGATACTTCTTTCCTATGCACACTTGTGTTGACAACCAAAAGACTGTGAAAGCAAATCCTGTAATTCTATAATGCTTAAATTTATATAAATAGCCATCTCCTACTTTTGACAGAATTTAGAGGCAAAATTGTAACAAATGCTTAGACATAGCAATGAGTGAAGGGCCAAGGGTCATTTAAGAGCTATTTATCAATTTTTAACAGTGTAAATTTGTACCTTCTGCCAACATTCAAAAAAAAAGGAAACAACAATCAAAATCAACTGAGTTTCTGAAGCTGGTGACTACATATTCTTTTCTTACCCCAACACACAGCACCCTGTCAGCTCATTTTATTGGTTATAATCTATAAATAGGTTTTACAACACTCCACCATTTTTAGCAGTGATAAGTAATGATTTCTATTAAGACTCTTAAATCGTTTTTTGCATACCACAAATAGAAATGTTTGCCAGATGTACATATTTATATACATATATATCTACATGTATATACACATATAAATGCACATTTATTTTTGAATAATACACTTTATTTTGTTTAAGTAACTTTGGCTTTTGATAAATTACTCAATAGTTTAAGTCAGCTAACATATTCTACAAGAGAATACTGTTTCCAAAAGTGCTTTAATTTTTTTGATATTGAATATAGGCTCATCTGGATATAAACAATAGACTGAACAATAATAAATTCAAATAAACTCTTCTCTCGGTGAATTATAGAATGTCTCAGAAGACTGTATAATTATATTCAGACCCTAGAAAATGGATCATGATTTAAAGTTTTTTTAAATAAAATATTTACAGATTTGAAACAATTAATTTTAAATGAATTTTAGGAACAAAAATAATCTACTATTCTGAGGTATGTGTACAATATATATTGATAAATACCAATGCCAATTATGGGTTGATGGAAAGAAAGGGGAGACTTTCCTTTAAAGATATATTTATTTAGAAGGTACTGGGGATTGAACCCAGGACCTCGTTCATGGGAAGCAGGCGCTCAACCACTGAGCTACATCTGCTCTCCAATGAGAGTTTTTTTTTGTTGTTGTTCATTTGTTTGTTTTTGTTTTTTGGAGGTACTGGGAATCAAAAAGCAGGCATTCAACCACAGGAGCTACATCCCCTCCCCTAAAGATTTATTTAAAAAAAAACATTTTAAAGATATATTTTGAAATTACAACAGTCAGGATACACAGAAATGGCTACATTAACATTCTCCAAGGTGTAGATGTATCTATATATGAACATATGTATTTCTGTGTGGATATATATTCTTTTTCTTTAAGATTTATTTTATTTATTTATTTCTGTCCCCTGCCTCCCCACCCCCTCACCCCTTATTTACACTCGCTGTCTGCTCTCTGTATCTGTTCATTGTGTGCTCGTCTTCTTTTTAGGAGGCACCGGGAACCGAACCTCGAACCTCCCATGTGGGACAGAGGCACCCAATTGCTTGAGCCACCTCTGCTCCTTGCTTGTCGTGTCTCTCATTGTGTTTCTTCATTGTGTCTTTTCGCTTCATCATCATGTTATGTCACCTTGTCGTGCCAGCTGCTGTCTTGCTCATCTTCTTTAGGAGGCACTGGGAACCAAACCCAGGACCTCCCATATGGTAGGTGGGTGCCCAACTGCTTGAGCCACATCTGCTTCCCATAGATATATATTCTTAATGACAGGAATGATGAAATTCCTGAAAGGCAAATTGGACTCTGGACCCATGGACTCATGTTGCAAGGGGAGTTGGTCTGAAGAAAAAGTGTTGTTTTATTTTGTTTTGTTTTTCCCCTCAATGGTCTCTGCATCCAAATAGACTCTAGGTTAGAAACCAGTTGTAATCCAATTGGCCATCTCTTCTTCAGTGTCTCTGGGGGTCTCCATTCCCCTTGCCAGGATCCACACAGCTGAATGCCTGCCCAGCTGGCTCCTGCACCAGTGCCGCAGGTCCTTTGCTTAGACTGCAGTGCAACCTCCTGTAGACTGGCTGGTCCATGAAGATGGAAGCCCCCCTGAGCCCCCTATCTAGAAAACTTAAATTTGGGAGTTGGGGGAAAAATGACCAGCAGTCAGGTAGCCATATTTCAGTAAAAGCTTCTGAAAGATGATTTTTTTCCTGATGAACTATTTTAAAAGACATAGTTAATGAAAAACCTTTTACAGAGCTCTTAGGTATAGACTATATATATATGTGGATAGATATATACATGTATATATATATATATATATATCTCCATATGGACACTGTGAATTCATAAAGACTGTCATACCTTTGCTGGTTCCATATTTGCGTTTTTTATACTTATATAGCAGCATTTCTAAGTGATGAGGATGATTGTTAAATAGTTCTGAAACATACAAATTGAATAGAACTTATTTTTTAGATATATTTGTATTCAATAAAACACAATATAAACTTCTTGAAAAATTTAAATGACAATCATACCCATTTTATTTTGCATTTTAAGAAATTATAAGATAAATTCAAAATGCAGTGCATTATATTTATTCTGTTTTGACTCAAAATTCTAACATATATATAGACTATACTATATCTAAGTATATTATAGAATAAATAGTATGGTGATAGTAAAGAGCACAATTGAAATACTATCAAAACACTTCATTAAAATTTTACTTGTGAATCAGAGGTTAAGAAACAGATTTCAAAAAATTGTACTAATATTGCTTTTTTATTGTAACTGACTAGAATGTTCAGTAAAGTTTTTTAAAGTGATGGCTGATGAAATGATTGAACTATTAAAAGTAAGGAAATTTCATATGCCTCCCACCAGTGAAATTTAATGACAACTTGTCTGTTGAATTAGCTTGTTCATTGAACAAATTTGAAATGCAACAATTATACAAAAGCAATATAGTACATACAGTGACATTTTCATAAACATGTACCTACTGTGACAAAATTTTTCTATTATTATGTTTGATATTTCAGAGTCAATCAACCTAGAGCACTCAATTTTTTAAGGTTAAGCTTTGCATGACTTCTTTTCTCATAATTGTACCAATTTAACTCTAAAATAGTCATATGGGAGCTGTTTATGTTGTGTTTGGAGCTTGTTCTTAATTGTAAACAATTAAGACAACAATTGTTCAAACAATCAAGACAACTTTACATACATGCATTTATTACTACAGACATGGAATTCTCTGGACCCCAGGAGCCAGAAAGGTATTGTGAGTAGAGCTCCTGTCTGCAAAACCTAAGTAATGGGGTACACTTTTTAGCTCTCCAAGATTATTAGATCTGTGACTTTAAGAAAATTGGTTAACTTCATTGAGGGTAAATTTTCTCATTTGTAAAATACCTAGTACTTTGTGTATTTGTTTCCTCATTTATAAAAGAGATTTTGTTGATGTTTTGTGGATTAAATGTAATAATGCACATCAACTATATAAAATATAGATGACTCTGAAATGCTGTTTTGTCTCAATAACAAAACATAAGTATACATGAGTGTAATTTATATTAAAATGCAGTCTGCGAATATTCTCACTGTCCTGATTTTGTGATAATCAGGGTAGGCTAAACATTCATTATATTAGAAGCCATGCATGTGTCCCTAGACCTAGTTTTTCTCCCTAGGTCTGGTTTTTAGAATGCTGATGATAAACTAAGCCTGATTTATTATATGACCATCCTGTATGGGAAATGACTGTAACTCTAGGTATCTTTGGTCAACCTTAAGAGATATAGCAGGGGGATGGATGTGGCTCAAATGGTTGGGTGTCCATCTCCCATATGGAGGGACCTGGGTTTGATCCCCGGGATGTCCCGGTAAAAATTTGAAACAGGAAAATATAGAAGGCGAGTGGGCTGCCAGGCCCAGTGCGCAGGTGCGCCGCCAGGCAGCACAAGCGAGACCCCCAGGCCCCGCGCATGGGTGCTCTGCCAGGCTCCGCCGAGGCACACAGCAAGATGATGACGTAACAGGAGAGTGACACAAGGGAGAGCCAAGACGAGACGCACTGAAAAACCAGGAACTAAGGTGGCGCATGTGGTAGGACGCCTCTCTCCCACATTGGAGGTTCCGAGGATCAAATCCCCATGACAGGAGGAGAAGGATGAGAAAAGAGGGCAGAAAATGGACACAGAGAGTTGCCCAATGAATGGACACAAAAACAGCAAAAACGGGGGTGGGGGGGCATCACAAATGGATAAAAGTGAAAAATAAATAAATCTTAAAAATAAAAAAACTATAGTGGAGTAAGATACAGACTATAGTTAGTAGAAATACTTTGACAATGTTCTTTCAAAACTTTTTAACAAATGTTTCACAATAATGCAAAGTATTTGTGGTGGGTGATATATGGGAGCCCTGTATGATGTTATGCATGTTTGTTTTGTAAGTTCATAATGTTTACTAAACACTTATTCTTTATGTATATTCATGTATGAATGATATACATCAATAAATTGTTTTTGAAATGAAAAAAAAAAATGCAGTGTGTGTGAGGAGCGAATGTGGCTCAAGTGCTTGAGTGCCTGCTTCTCACATGGGAGGTCCCAGGTTCGGTTCCCAGTGCCCCCTTAAAAAAAAGCAAAAACAAATAACAAATGAAAAAAACAACTCAGGGGACCCAATGTGGCTCAGTGGTTGAACACTGGCTTCCCAGATACGAGGTACCAGTTTCAATCTCCAGGCCCATTACCTTGAAAAAAATTAAATAAATAAATAAAGCAGTGTGTAAATAATTTGTTTGGGGTGATGCTGCAAACATATTGGGGTAATACAGAGAGGAAAGAAATTCAGTAGCCAAGATCCATTCATGAAATCTCTGCTAATTAGATCAAAATTGTGGGCAAATCATTTCATTGCTTTTTTTCTAGGTTTCTTTTGTGAATCCTTACAGGAGACTCTACTTGACTCTGCATTTTAGTCCAAACTTTGCACAAGAGAGTTGTTCAAATTTTAGTGTGGACTTCCCTAATGCTAGGCAATGACCCTGGGTGGACCCCTGTCCCTGTGCTGAGCTTTTACCCAAGATAGAACAACGCTGTCCAATCACAGAATGTACTGTGCTCATAAAGAATGCACAACCATACTATTCTCAAAACAATTGTACAACTCTCCAGCATACATCCATGAACCCACTGCCAGACTTCCCTTAGTAGTTTCCCAATTCCTTATGTCTTTCTTCTCTTGTGCCCCTTAAAATCTTATCTTTGTGCTAATCAGAGTGAGAGCAGCTATTGGTTTCTCTTCGTCCTTGCTGCAGCAGGCTGAATAAAGTCTATCCTGCTATTTTAAGTACTGCCTAGTGCTTTTCTTTAGCAGTTCATATGTACTCCAAATTGCTTAGACTAGGTGACCACTAAAATTCCTATTTTTTTGAGCAATCCGAAATTTAATTCATGTTATAAATGTTAGGCATGCATATACAGGTTACAGCTGATTACAGAATGCATGATCTGGTTTGTTCAAGAGCTCCCCACTATCCATTATAAGAAAGTGGTACTGGAAATATGTCAGGGCAGCTGAGTATCATAAATCTCTTATCAGAAATAATTCTTCTAGTTGCACTGTTACCAAAGTGTTTTAGTTTCCTAGGGCTGCCACAACAAATCACAGCAAGCTTGGAGTCTTAAAATATTTCTGAGGGGCCAGAAGTTCAAAATCAAGGTATAATTGATTTTGAATAGATCAATTGATTTTGAATAGATCAAATACTTATTGTAATTATTAAAGAAATATCTAGAAGAACAAAGAATAGAATAAATACCCTTTCTTGGAGAGAGAAAATGTATTTGTAATGATTGAAGAAATACTGGTTGTAGCCATCAGTCACAAATATGTATGCAAATATATGACAATGAAATTCGTATATCAAAATATAAAATTAGGGAAATAAGAGTGGTTTACCTGGGAATAGCACATTTTCTTAAGCTAACATAATGAAGAAATAGTGATCAAAGATATGATAAATATGTAGTTGAAAGTAATGTCAGGCATACATTTAAAAAATATGTGAGGGAGCAGGTGTAGCTCATTGGTTTGAGCACCTGCTTCCCATGTACAGGGTCCTGGGCTCAATCACTGGTACCTACTAAAAAAAAATTATATATGTATATATGAATGAATAAGATAGAAGTTCTTTACAAGTAGCTCAGAGCTCATCAGAGACAGCTTATTAAAGAAATATCTAGAAGAACAAAGTATAGAATAAATACCCTTTCTTGGAGAGAGAAAATATATTTGTAATAATTGAAGAAATACTGGGTGTAACCATCAGTCACATATATATATGCAAATATATAACAGTGAATTACATTGGGAAGAATTACATAAGAAAACCTTCAACACCTTTGCTAAAGTATAAATTTTTATGAAAGATAAAATTATTGCTTTCATACAAATATAAAATGAATTTGCATCAAAGATTTTACTTAACTCATTGATTAATGAGTGAAGGAGCAAGATATTACAACTAGATCAAAGTAAAATTTAAGGAACTACATTTATGTAGGCAAATAAAGAATGCTAAAATGAATTTACAGATAGTTGCACACTGTGTCTCTCCACAGGGAAATAGTCAATTCCACTTTATTGGACACAATTAATGCACAATAAGTGATATTTATTATCAGTTTTTAAAAACCGCAGAGTGACAGTGTAGCTCATATCAAAGAAAAGTTGAGATAATCAAGATGGGTGCATTAAGCAGAACATCCAGGAGTGTTTTGGTCCTTTCAAATTCTTTCACCATTTTCTCTTTATAATTTGTCAAATAAATGTAAATAATAAAAAAATTATAAAGAACTTTCTGCAATATAAAAGTTATAGAACTATAAAATATAATAGTATTCAAAATACTGTCCTAATTTCATCCCTAATAAAATTTTTACATACCTAAATATCTATTTTATCTAAATGGAAATAATTATTTTTAGGTTAAAACAAAATTTAAAAAAAACAAGAAAATCAGCAATTCTGCCTTAGAAACATAAGAACAATGAAAGAATGCTCTCTTTTAGCATAACTATTTATTATATAGATACAATGCCAAATGTTACAAGTTATAAAGAAAAAACACAATATTATAAAAAGAAAAACAAATTATAAAATTCTTTTTCTGCTGGCATGATCATAGAATCAGAAAAAAATCAAGAGACCCCAAAAATAATACTAGATTTAGTAAAAAAGAATTACAGAGTTGAAGGAACCCTGATGAATCCACCAATGAAATAGAGCAGGGTACTAATATAAAAGATAATTACATTCACAATAATGATAGAAAGTTGAAATTAGGTTTGCAATGATATTTGAAGATTTATTTTAATGGTAGAAATTAACAATGAGAAATTGCTGGAAAGAATAGCAAAAGTGAACATTATAAAATTCCACAAGTGAATATAGAAATTAATTGAAATAATTAATTCTCTTTTATAAAGTGAAAACTTAGAACTTCAGAGGCTCATAATTAGGGACACCTAAAAGAAATTAACTAATGTAGCATATCAAAGGAATGTGTGTCTGTGTGCGTGTGCCTAAAAGGGAGGACTGTTTGTATTTTTATTACTAAATACCATAAAATATTGCAAAATAAAAATTAGCAATATTTTATGATATACAATGTCATTTAACAAAGATTTAATGAAAGGAGAAAGCATAAAATAGTGACAAAAAAAAAGACTGAAATAAGAAAAACATGACTCTGCCATTTATTAGTAATGTTATCTTTCTAGGCCTCACTTATTTATAAAGTAGGAATGTAAATAACCATATTATAAAAATGTTATAATTATTGAACAAAAAACTTGCATTTATCTTTTAGCACATTTTAAATGGGCAAACAATCAACAAAATATAATAAATTATGAGATTTCAAACAAAATCAATAGACTAAAATATGCATCATTAAATATTGTTATCTATTGGAAAAAATAAGAATATAACAAAATCAACAAAATAATGGGAATATTTATTAAAGTATTGTCAAAAAATTAAGTAGCTTTATAAAAGAGTAACTTTTCCTTCTCTCCATGCACTCAATTGATTTTGAATAGATCAAATACTTATTGTAATTATTAAAGAAATATCTAGAAGAACAAAGAATAGAATAAATACCCTTTCTTGGAGAGAGAAAATGTATTTGTAATGATTGAAGAAATACTGGTTGTAGCCATCAGTCACAAATATGTATGCAAATATATGACAATGAAATTCGTATATCAAAATATAAACAAGTAAAAGATACAGTAAACAAGTTACAAAATCGAATAATGTGCTTGACAAAGTGTCAACCTGCATATGATATCATTTATAGCTGTTTGTCGTTCTAGTAACCTTTAGACATGTCTGGGCACATCTATAAAGCCAATGAGGACTCCTCTACAGATGGCAAGTAGAGTCTCTTGATATGTTTCGTTGTTCATGGGAACTCTGATCCGTTGAGAAGACTTTTTCATGAAAGAGACAGCATGACTTTCAGATGTTTGGAGAACTTTGTCTTAGTCCTATATGTAGCATAGTAGGTGCAAATTAAAATGAAGGAAATATATTTATTTATATGTAATAGCAAAAGATTTTCTTGGAAAAGAAAAAAACAGTTAAAGGAAAAATAGTTAAAATGTACAGGGGCAAAAGTAGCACTGCTCAGGGTCTCCTTTAAGGTACAGTAACATAAAACACAGAATGAGTCCACACCTTTGATTCTGTGCCCCGTGCCTCTGATGTATAACCAATGGAAATGCAGGATCTGGGAAGGGTAGTGGATGATAGAAGGCCTTTGTGAGACCCCCTGTCAATTCTCAGAAGCACATCAGAAGGGGGAATATGTAGAGCGTGACATTTGTTTTCCCTTCTGATGTAACAAAACAGCAAAATGTGTTAAATACTAATTTAATATGATTTTATTTGTGTCCATAGACTAGTGAAGTATGAGTAAATTCTGTTTTCTAAAAAAGAATTTGAAGCAATTATGCAAGTTTAAATACACAAATATTTCATAGGGTAGGAAAGAAGAGGAAACAACTAGGCATTATGTCAGAAATTACAGATTTTAAATTAGATACGAATGCATAAACTTGGTAACACTTGAAGAAATGCTTCTAGAAGAATCCTTCAGCACAATTTAAGAATGCATGAAAGAAGCAAAAATAAAGTGATAAAAACAAGTGTTGGCAGGACTTACTGGTGATACTGAATTTTGGTTCACTCTTTCTGGGGAGCAATCAAGTATCATGTAACAAAAATCTAAAGATGCTCATATTTTTTGCCAGAAAAATTTTACTCTGTGTCTCAGAAATAATTCAGAAGGAATTTTATTTAAAATGTAATGTATTCAAAGATACAAAGAAATTATTGTTTGTTATATCCTAAAAATAGCAACAGTGCAGGAACATCTAGACATCCTGTGATAAACAACAGCTTTCCATGAGTACTAAAGTCTACAAGAAGAATCGATTTTATTTTATTCATACTCTCCAATGTATACTGCATCATACCTACCTGAAAAGTACCTGTCTTATGGCCAGGTGTTTTTCAAAGTGCCTTGAATTAATATACACAGGAATAATGAGTGCTCTGATATTCTAATATGCATTGGATACTGATAATTCTCTTTCAATTATGATCTGTCCTGAAAGTTCAGTTGAGCTCCTGTACCTTGCATTTCAGTTACCACAGACCACAATTTGATGGAATGATCACTTGGTGATGCCATGTGATGAGGACACCCAATTATATAGCACATTCAGTTGGCTAAAATCAACTTAAATACATGCTGTGGATTAAGATATGAAGAACACTGTGAAGGTGATATTTTAAGAGCTTTAATTATGCCTCATTTTTTAAAAGCTTCCTTTCAAAGTAATAATTAAAGTACTACAGCAGCAAAGAAAGAATTTCTGATAAATCAAAACAGACAAGACTTTACCACCTGGAACAGATGCCTCCTGCCACCTTCCCTTATGTCCTTGAGCAGAAGAGGTTCATTGTTCTGTTAATATTCATCTGAAAGGAGGACAGGGAGAGTTGTTTCAGAGGTCCTGTGAACAAAATAATATGTCTGCTCTTCCGATGATGTGCCATATGCTACCCTAAGATAGGACACCAATCACAGGAGAGAAAATAGAATAATTTGACATAAAAGGGAGAGACAAGTAATGGCCAGATCATGTGTCCCTGTAAAGCTGATTTCTTTAACACTTGTCAACATAGGTATGTGAAGATTGACATGTTCATTTATACCACATTAACATCTGTTGGCAAAGTCCACAGGAAAATAAAAATCACTTTAGGGAATTATGTGATTATATGTGACAATGCAGAAAGTATTTGTCAACTTTAGTCATTGTCTTTCAAAGTTGTATTTATTTTGTTTTGTTGACATTAAACTTCAAATTATACCTACTTAAAAGAGTGTGCATTTTTGTAGCGTCTGTCCTTCCAATTGAGATAAAAATAGTGTATGACTTGACTTGGCCAGTAAGATGGCACAAGTCAGAAACACAAAGGGAGTTTCATCCAAATGGCCAGAAGCCTGAGGAATCTATTTTAATTATACCAATGCCATTTTCAAAGACTTTCTTGTGGTATATGATACCACAAATTCCACATCCTTTCTCTTCTCATCTATTCTTGGAGAGGGTTGAGGTGGGAGGCCTGACATCTTATGTTTAGGGTGTATTCTATCAGAAAAATGATTCAATTATTTCTATTCTTAGGAGTAGTCCAGATAAAATACCATTTAAATGACAAAGATTTTTAGATAACATGCAAGTTCAATGTCAGTGATATGGAAAACTATTTATAAAACAGAGTCATATGATTACAATTGTCGGTTTTGATTTCCAGTTCTTTGGTAGCTCAGCCAGGCTTAACGGGGGAAAGCAAATAAACACGTGTGAATGTTCACACACAACTTGGACAAAACAAACCTAGACTGAGCTGAACATGTCATTTTGACAGATTCCTGAACAACATTCTAATGACTTACTATATGCAACATGTTTTTGCTACCCCACAGAATTCTTTGTGTGAAGTTGTAAATCATTCATTTAGAAACATTTCCAGATATTTCCTCACAACTTCTGGAATTCGATTTATAGAGACAACTGAGAACTCTTTGACAGGCAACAGGAATCATGCTTGGCATTCTTTGTTGTGGAAGAATGGGTCACATAAAAATTAATAAGATGTTATTGAAACAAAAAGTCATCAGAATGAAGATTTCATATTCCAATAGAATTCATTAAAATTTTTTTCATTATTTTTACAAGTCAAGTAATTAAATTAGACATTCTTCTTAGCAAGAGAGTGTATCTCACTGTTTTAAATGAGTTCAAGTCTCTAAGTACTGATCAAATATATCAAAATGCAGTGATAATTTTTGTTTTTTTCAAGCCAATGTCCAAGACTTATTTGGAATTTTTTGTCCAGAGAACAAAATACATGCATCCAAATACATTAAATTGTTGATTTTCAATTATATGTCCATTTGGTATTGCCCTTAATCAATGAATATAAAAAAATATAGGAAACCTGCCCCAGTTATTTTATTTCTAAATATGTGATGTTTTCCCAGGCTCTGTGGCTAAACATCACAAAAGAAGTTACTCATAATCTCTAGAACACTGAGTGAATCCGCTGAAATAATTCTTCTAAGAGTGCTATGAACTGTTCCAAACACCAAATAATAACTCTCCTGAGTCAGTCTTTCCTTTTATTGGATTATATTAATGCAGAAAACCATCATAACAACCTTAAGAAGTGATTATTATTGTCATTCCAATTTTATAGATAAGAAGATCAAAGCTCAGCAAAGTTGAATAACACGATCATGGTTGAGTACATAGAGAAATTTTATTTCTTAGAGAGGAATGAAGTACTGAAAACACAAATACCTGTGGGTCACATATGAGATGTTTGAGATACAGTGATACTGCTCTAGTGCCTTAACTGACAAACATTAGAGACCCTACCCCTATGTTTTCCAGATCTAATTAAAGCATACATGTTTTATGTATAACCATTATTAACATGCAAATATTATCACAATACAGCTTGGAAGAAGTCAAAGCAACATATTTAAGGAATATAACACGATAGTAAGCATTGAATATAAATTTTATTCTACATCTTGAGAAAGTTCTTAGCAGTTTTGAATTTCTTCTCTATCCTCCCAATTTCCTCTAATTGGAACAATCTCAGAAGCAATGCATAGGTAATTGTCTCCTTGAAATCCTCTAAAATAGGAAGCAAGTCAGTACAACTGGTCTCCATGCAGATTCCCTCACTATCACCTTTTTTTTTTCTTTTTTTAAATATATATATTTTTTTAATTTAAAAGATAAATAGATTACATAAATGTTACATAAAAAACAAAGGGGATTCCCATATGCCCCGCTCCCTACACCTCCCACATTTTCCCACATTAACAACATTCTTCATTAGTGTGGTACATTTGATACAATTGATAAACATATTTTGGAGCATTGTCACTAAGCATGGATTATAGTTTACATTGTAGTTTATACTCTCACCCGCACAATTTTGTAGGTTGTGGAAAAATATATAACGGCCTATATCTGTTGTTGCAATGTCATTCAGGACAATTTCTTGGTCCCAAAAATGCCCCCATATTACACCTGTTTTTCCCTCTCCTTGCCCTCAGAACCTCCAGTGGCCACTGCCTTCACATCAATAATATAAGTTCTTACTTTGCTAGAATCACAATAGGTCTATAGCAGAATACCAGTAAGTCTACGTTGGTCCGTAGTTCATTCCCCAGTCCTGAGGATTCTGGGATGGTGATGCCCACTTCACCTCTAAATGAGAGGGTGCTTCGATCCCATAAGGCCGATGGATGGGACTCTCTTGCAGTTGTAGACTCTCTCGGTTCCCCAGGGTGGTCGTTGTCCATCATCATCTCCTTGTTAGTTGTCCTGGGTAAGTCGAATGAACTGGAGAGTAGGTGTTGCAACTCCTTTGACATTCAGGGCCCGGCTGGTACATGAACAGCCCAGAGATTTAAGTCTCTTGGGCGTACACCTATCAAATCTTGTACTAATTATACCTCACCATCACTTTAATTCTGGTTCCTAATATGACATCACCCTCTGGCCTTTTGGAACTAAATTACTGCTAACAATCTTGCTAGTTGCTCATGATACTGCTTCTCAGTTTCCAAAAAATACCTGGTACCTTGAGCTTTCTACTTACTAACCCAGTGTGACAAAAACTTTTGAGTCTGCAATGTCCCATTGCATCATATAATACAGCATTAATATGTAATTGTAGTTAATGGCCTTTGAGAAACTATAAATAATGGGATGCATTTGCATGTAGATAATCTATGACATATTAAATTCAATAAAAAAAATTATAGGACAAATATGCATCCCCATATTTATAAATACACATATGCCAAATATATATCTATATTTTTTAAGAGCATGCAATGAATATAAGTTGCAACACAGTGTTAATATG
Organism: Cabassous unicinctus; assembly: GCA_029593785.1. Taxonomy (NCBI): domain Eukaryota; kingdom Metazoa; phylum Chordata; class Mammalia; order Cingulata; family Chlamyphoridae; genus Cabassous; species Cabassous unicinctus. The sequence goes on along the minus strand of JAQZBX010031467.1, from coordinate 10,863 downwards.
TCCTACTTTCCCAAGAGGATGTGAGTTGCTTGAGGCTGGGAAATAGATTAATTCCTCTGTATACATCCTGTACTTGGAGAGTACCTGGACCCTAACCAAATTAAATAAGTGCAATTATTTGGTTTGTGTTAACTAAGGACCTCTGTCTGAGTTTTATTTTTATATTCAACAAGGATGAGGTTGATTCAACCTCTTTCTTCCCTGATTTTGACCCATATTTTCTTAATAATGATATTAAATTAGCAATTGCTATAATAATAACAATAGTTATAGCTAATACTTATTGAGAGTTAAGTAGGCCAAACGTTTATTAAGCACGTTATGTATTTTCTCATTTAAATCTTCTAAAAACACTGCAAAATAGATACTATTATTGTGACTATTTTACTGATGAGAAGGTCAAGTTTTGAATTGTCAAGAGCCACATGGCTAAGAAGCTCAGGTATCCCATAAAGCTCATGTTTTTAAAATGCATTGTAGTATTGATTTCAATAATTTTTAAGTCTATTAATAAAAAAGTATTAAATATTTTCCCATGGAAGATAAAGGTATATTTTTTGAGAGCCTCTGACTGCTTGTGGTTTTTCCTTATGCATCATCAATAATGGTTTTAATGACTTAGTCACAAGGTTGATCTGGTACCCAGGTGTATACAATTTACTTGACTGGTATTTTGAAAATTATATTATATTAGATTGTATTCTGTAATTTTCAAACATTGCCACCAGTAAAATGGTTACAGAAATTAAATTAAAACCACACATTAAAAGTTTTGTTAAAATTAGTTAGCATTAAAATGATAACAATTTTTTAAGTCATTACACTATGATTCAATGTCAATCATACTGGAGTTTTAAATTGTATTTATTTTGTTTGTTTGTTTGTGTTTTTTAATTTTTTTTTTAATTTTTAAAGATACTTAGATTACATAAATGTTACACAAAAAATATAGGGATTCCCATATGCTCCACTCCCCACACCTCCCACAACCTCCCACATAAACAACATCCTTCATTAGTGTGGCACATTCATTGCAACTGATAAATGCATCCTGGGGCATTGCCACTGAGCATATTCCATAGCCCACATTGTAGTTTGTACCCTCTCCTTCACAATTATGCAGGTTATGGGAAGATATAAAATGGCCTGTATCTGTCATTGCAATGTCATTCACAACGATTCCCAAGTCCTGAAAAAGCCCCCGTATTACACCTTTTTTTCCCTCTCCCTGCCTCCAGAGCCTCCAGTGGCCAAAACCTCCACATCAATGTTGTAATTTCTTCCATTGCTAGAATCACAATAAGTCAATAGTAAATACCGTAAGTCCACTCTAGTCCATAGTTCATTCCCCAATCCTGAGGATTCTGGGATGATGATGTCCACTCAACCTCTAATTGAGAGGGGGCTTCCATCCCATACAGCCAATGGATGGGATTCTCTTGCTTGCAGTTGTAGACTCTCTTGTTTCTTTGATATGTTGGTTGTTCATCCTCACCTCTTTTTTAGTTGTTCTAGGTGAGTCCAATGAACTGGAGAGTAGGTGTTGCAACTCCACTGAGACCCAGGGCCCAACTGGCACATGGAAAGACCAAAGATTCCAGTCTCTTGGATGTACCGCTACCAACTCCAGCACCAAGTATAGGTTTAAATAGAAGGGACAGAGGAACCATGTGTAAGGAAGCCATAACTGAGTTCAACTCTGTCACTTGCAGAGCACAAACTCCAAAGTAGAGCCCACGGGCAAGGCACCAAACTTCGGAGCTATCTGCCCTGACCACAGGACCTGGGTGTCTCCAGAGCCCTCAGGAGCTGCACTATTTGGGGTAGTATCCACTTTAGCAGTCTATGAAATCCTGCTGAAATATGCACAAGCATTACCTCTAGGATGACCTCCCGACTCACTTTGAAGTCTCTTAAACTGATTTATCTTTACCTTTCCCCCCTTTTTATTCAAGGTCTTTTCCCAGTTGCTTTGGTAGTTCGTGCTTGGTAGGAATCCCTCAGTGCCAGGGAGGCTCATCCCCGGGAGTCATGTCCCATACTGGGGAGAAGGTAATGCATTTATATGCTGAGTTTCGCTTAGAGAGAGGCCACATTTGATCAACAAGAAGGCTCTCAGGATACAACTCTTAGGTACTCTACAACACTAGGCTAAGTTTCAATTTCAAGAGCAAAGGCTCACAAGCATAGTCATCAATATCAAGGGCCCATCAATGGACCATCCTCCTTCGACAGTCATTGCCCCTGCAGTTGGGGGACTGTTGCTGCTCCATTAGAGAATGTGACAGAACTCTCCAGGATGGGAATTCAATATTCTCTCAATTATTGTGTGAATCTCCGTCCACTGTGACAATGCCCTGTGAACATTTGAATACATTTATATACCTTATATGTATGCCTAGGTGAACTTCCTCCCATGTATCCCCCATCACTGACACCCCACACCAATGATCCTCCCCTGCCCCAGATATAATCCTTCTGTGATCCAAAGCTTCTTCAGAAATGAAGCCAATAAAATAGCCAAATACAACTAATAGTAATATGAAATAATAATGATAGCTTTAAATATAAGAAATGAAATACATAAAAATTTTTAAAAACTAAGAATAAAATAAAGTTAAAAGATTAGGATATTAAAAGTAATGAAAAATATTTTAAAATATGTTCTCTATGTAGAGTGACATTTTCTTCCATTTATTCCCATGTCTTACTTTTTTTCATTTTGTTTTCATGTAGGTTTTAGGTCACAGTAAAGTCACATACAGAATACAGGGGACACCCATATACCCTACATACCCCCCGTTTTCCCCTTCCCATATTAATACCTTTTTATATGTGGATGGTACCTTTGTTGTAACTGATATACAAATAGTGAATCATAGCTACTAACCATCATCAATGGTTTAAATTTTAGACAATACTCTTTTACAAATTTTGATGATATTTAACATGGCCTGTGTCCATCATTTCAAGATCATTGCCCACTAAATACCCCGTTCTATCTATTCTATTCCTCCCTTCCCCTCCCCGTGGTACCCACGGCTACACTCCTTGGATGACTAGATTCATAGTTACTTGCAACAACACTGACGTCTTGACACACTGGTCTGTCCTCCCCTATTAGGAAGCACCCATGCTCCCGAGAGACTCCTGCCCCTCTGTTTGAGAACATATCAGTCCTCCCAAGGATGGGAGTCCAACTCCTTCCCATTCATTATGTGGGTCTCCACCCACTGATACAACACATTATGACAAAATGATCTCTCACACACTCCCTCGAAGCTGGCTCCAGGTATGCTCTGTCTTGAATGCCCCATCTATTTATATGATCAAAATCCTAAGGCAGGAAGTTAAGAATGTTTCTAATACTTCTGTTGAAAAAGTTTTGATAAATCTATTCAAACCTTAACTTACTCAAAGTTTTGTCCGAGTTCCCTCAGACACAGATTGTGATTTGAGTACACATTGTTTATTTTGGGAATGATCACAGGAAACCCCAGTATAGAAATAGGGAACTGAAACAGCTAAAAGAAGAAAGACAGTAAATTTTGTGTTATCAGGAGAGTTGCCACTGTAAGCATCGAGGGCATAATTTCTCTGGAGAACTGAGAAAGATATTGTAGAACACACTCAAAATTATCACAACTGAAAAATGAGAAAATAAATTTATTCTTCAATCCCCTGTTTCTCATTGTTTAAGGCCACTTCCCCAGACTTTATTTTTTTGGCATGTCCCAATTACCCTGAAAAGCATCCAATTATGTTTCTGTGCCCAGAAAAAAAATGGCCTCAAGAATTCACAGGTGTTCAAGTAAAGGGTGTTTTGCCTACAAAGATATATGCCAATATGATAGGAATGTAGCATGAATGTGGATCACTAATATCATCTCTTAGAGGTAAATAAGATAATCAATATACTCAATGCTTATTTGCAAAAGTTACCTTAAAGAGTCTCATTTTTATGGAAGAAACAAAATACAAAATTATAATTACAAACCAATTGATTTTCTTATGCAAAAATGCAAGAATACCAAATCTCAAATCATAAATGCACTCTTGGTATCCTTTTAATATAGTAATATATCATAAATTTTAAAGCACATTTTGTATTTTGCCACACATTTTGTTCCCAAACTAAATAGGACAGATTTATGGTATATTTGAATTTCCTTAGGTTTTCATAAATAATTTAAAATAAATCATGTAGTATTATTTACTAAATGGGAAAGCGTCAGAATTTGTCTTTATGCTTTTCTGAAAATTATTTATATGAACCTAATAAGATTTTTTAATCATTTACCTTACCATACCAAATGATAAAATGACTGTATATATTCATAAAGAGGTTCACAAGATCATTTATTCTAAAATTTATTCTAAAATTTTATACTAAAATTTCATTTATTCTAACATTTCTAAAAACAAAATAGTAAGAGAATGCTAATTTTGTCCATTATTCCAAGTCTAGAGATGTAATAAATGCATCTTTTCCCAGTGGTTGTAAGCATTTCTGAGGTCTTTCCAGACAAGCTGACAAACAGTAGGCCTCTGCCCCAGCTAGCATCCAGAACAGATCACCAGGTCCTACTGGAGACAATAACCTGTAGGGGTAGTTGATTCTGAGCTTGAACAGGATGGCTAATTGAAAGAATAAAGAAGAAAGTCCCTCAATTATAAATTCTCTCTGAGTGATCTACTTTCAAGTTTTAAATGCTACCTTTACTGAGCTTCTTGGATCTGTAAGTTTATATTTTATCTTACCATTTGGAGAAATATTAATCATGCTGCCTTAAATTCTTATTGCTTTGTTTTCCTTCAATGGCTCCAATTAATGTTGTTTGTTTGTTTGTTTGTTTACACTGTTTGATGTTGTTTAGGAAATTACTCTGGTTCTCTTTCTACTTTTATTTATTAGTATGTATGTTTCTGTTCTTCAGATTGGAAATTTTCTATTTATATATAGATAAATTCACTGACTCTCTCCCACCATCATCAATACATGCAAATAAAAGCAAAACATTTGACTGAGTTTTTCATTTCATATATTTGACTTTTCAGATCTAAAATTTCTATTTAATTTTTATACAGTTTCCGTTTTTCTACATATATTCTCCATGTACTCACTCATTGAGTTCACTTTTCCCTTTAAATTCTTCAACAGGTTTCTAAGAGTTTTTCTGAATCTTTTATCTGTTAATTCCAGCTTATGTGTCCTCTTGACTTTTTTCCCCTTAATTATCAGTATATTTTTTTCTGGTTATTTGCTGGGTGAACTTTTGTGTGTGTGTGTGTACTGATAGTTGTGGGAGACTCATTGTGGAGACTATGGATTATTATATATTCTTAAGATATATTCCTTGGTTCAAATATGCAGTTATATTACTGGCTGGATACCTTAAATTTGTGGAGATATAGTTCACATATTTTTAGGGTGCATCTGTTTTGCTTTTTCCCTTTATCTTCGGGCAAAGCTTCAGTCCTGGAACATAAGTCTTTATTCCTACTGGAGTAAGGCATGGGACTACTGGGGTTTCAGGAAAAGTTAGAGTGTATTCCAAGTCCCACCACTAACTTAGTGGGATACAAATTCCTAATACAGACTGCCTAATGGTATCCAGCAGCTGAAATCTCTGCTCATTTTGTTTTCTGGATCTTGCTTTCCTCCAGACTACTTGTGGTCTCCCATGCATGTGTAGTGCAAGGTTCAGCCACGAATTTCAGGAGACATGATACCTATAGCACTCGTATTTGGAAGCTTTTTGAGGATAACCAGGTTTCATGTCTTCTCTCAAATTGCTTTAGTCAAATGTGACCATTCAGTAATCATATTTTTCTGTGGTTTTCTTTGCATATACTATAGTTTGAATTTGTCTTTTTGTTAATTTAAATTTATAAATTATTTATACATCCTAAAATGTAAAATGTCAGTCATAAAAATGATCAAATTAATTTGAATTCCTTCCAACTCTTTGAGTTATTAAAAAAAAGAATTGCCCCCCTGCTCTGGCAGACCCAAATTCTATCCTCCTGTATCTCAAGTCAATAAGACTTTTGCTTTGTCTTCGAGTTCTAGCTACCCCACGCTATAGCACTTCATCTTTGAATATCTACTAGTGATTAAAGATGTACTCTGAGAGTTATTCCTGAGCAATAGTTTAAAGAAGACAGAGAAGACAGCAAAGCTCATATAAAGAAGTGCATAAAAAGGAAAGCATGGACCTTTTTTTCATAGTTTCTTTATTTCAGAGTGTAAGTGGAAAAAAAAAGTGTACCTATCATGTCTAAACATGGACTTATTTTAGTATTCCACTTGAATTTCAGACCTGTTACAAAGTATGAAAATTTGTACTGAGAGTTAAGAGTCACAAATTCTGTAAGATACTGGCATTGTGTTTTGTTCCTCAAAGCAGTGTCTAATAAAATTTCAAAAAGCTGAAAATATTTCACATAAGGACATATTTATTTGATAAAAATAAAATTTAATCCCTGCTTTCCTTTCTTCTTTTATGCATATTTTAGTGCATTTCATAAATGGTTACATAGCTATGATGGATAAGATGGCATTTTATGGTGTTGTGACTATTTCTCAATGAACTAGGAGCACTTCAGTGCAGAGACAAACTCTTATTTATTTTTATGTCCTATGTGCCTAGCATAGGCAAATGGAAATATTTGTTGAATGAACAATGCAAGAGTAAGTGAAAAAAACAATGGCACATCTAGAGTTATGTCTCATAAATGATACCACCAATAAACCTGTAGACATAAATGCTTACTATTTTATCATACTCACCATAACCTTTTGGTTGGGTCTATTCTGCCCTGGGAAAAAAACGAGATTATTTCACTATAGATTTATTTTACCATATAACATGAATTTGTTTATTTTTCATGGCTATATAATCTTAAATAGCTAAATATATAAAATATCATATCAAAAAATCACTAAACTATTTAAGTAAACAAAAACTTTCATGTCAATATTTATTAAGCTTCTGACTAGTATTCATCATGATTTCTGTTTTTATATGCATAATATTTTAGAACTGTGATTTGAGAAAATGCACCAATGAGAATATTGTAATATATTGCAAATTTTGTAAGGTTGGAAATGTCATTAAAAGTAGACGATGAAGATAGAAGTTGGGATTTTATTTTTAAATCAATTCTCCAATGCTGTGAAGAGTAAAATAGCAATCAATGAAAACAATAGAAATACATATTTTTTATTTTATGAAGTTATTTTGGCTATTACAATTTATAATTTATATAAATTAATGAAAGATAATTCCGCTTGTCATTTAAATAAGCCAAAACACCCTTTGCAAATTGTTTCCTTTTATTTTATATTAACATGATTCCTATTGCACTCATATGTGGAAGCTTGTTGAGGATAAGCAGGTTTCATTCTTCTCCCAGACTGCTTTATTCAAATGTGACCATTCAGTAATCATATTTTTCTTTGGTTTTCTCTATATTTACTATAGTTTGAATTTGTCTTTTTGTTAATTTAGATTTATAAATTATTTATACATCCTAAAATGTAAAATTTCAGTCATAAAAATGATCAAATTAATTTGAATTCCTTCCATTTAATTAAGAGTTATTAAAAAATTAAGCAAGCCAAACAACCAGTGAAACCTAACAAATATATTATTATTAGATAGGATCTTTAGTAATGGAAGAAATGCACAGTTAAATTTCATTAAGTAAGGAAGGTTCATTTTAATGACTGGAGAGATAATATCAAATACTCAGCCTAGTTTGAAGAGCGTACCTGCAGTGAGAGAAGATCCAGTTTTTCCTATTCATCACAGTATGGTCCATTGTGTTATTGTTCAAAATAATCACTTTCCCCTCCTGCCATGACCCTTCCATGACCTTCTCAGTGAGAAAATTGCACTTTGCTGCTCTCTTGACCACTGTTATTGAAATGTCACTTGCTTGGCCAAAACAATGTGAGTCAAAGAGTTGTGTGTCATTTCCACACGGATGTTTTAAGTCAGGATTTGGCTCAATGTGTCTTTTTTTTTTTAACTCTGCCAAGGGTCTAGCAATGTTCCAAATAGAAGATACTCCATCAACCTGGCTGAAGAGTATATGGAGCAGAGCTATAGTCAAGCAGCAGCGGGCATGTTCCATGAGAAAGAAATTCTCCATTGTTATTTTATGCCACTGAGATTGTGGGTTTATCACTTATCATAAAATAGCCTAATCTAAAAAAAAAAAAAGTCATGAGGTTCAGTTACTTAATCATTAACATAAGGAGTATACTTGGTGGAGCTATTGTGCCGTACCAATTTACGGACTGATGGTCAGCCAATTTACAGGTTGACAATCAGGTAGTAGATTGGCTCCCTTTCAGTCATCCAGCTAACCCAATTTAGTCGGCTGTTGCCAGCAGAGATGGATTAGAGAGCAACACACGTGATGCATTAAGCATAAAGAGTATCTCAGAAAGGAGCTAAGGGTATGGCATGAATTCTTACAGAAAGATCACTTAAATAGGTAGCCAACTTTCCTGTTCAATATAGATCCAGCAATTCATATAATGTGTTAGAAATGCCAATATATATTCAAGAGAAGGGTAAATTTGGATATTAGAATATAGAGACAGATAGAGCCAGGAAAATACTTTTAAATGTAGAAATTAAAGCCTTTCTTAGTCCAAATATATTCATGTGCTAAATGTCTTTGTGACATCATTTTAAGATTTCATAAAGTTTAATCTGAGATTATATTTGTAATAAAGTCAATTTTAATTCCTATTCTTGGTGAAATAAATTGTCATTGGAAGTAGGTTCAATGTGACCTTTATTCAAAGTTGCAGCTGTTATGCTACTCTAAAATAACCACAAAATGTAGCTCTACATAGAGCTGTAGGAAAGAAAACTCACTAATCATTGTTTGAAAACACCCAAACACTTACATATTTGTTTCTGTTTAGTCATTCCTTCATTTTATCAGTGAATGAATATTTGTTGAGAATTTATAATGTGCAAAGGACTATGTTAAATTTTTTAAAGGCAGTAGTAAAAAGTACACAAGTCCCTATGCTTGTCTCTTGGCACAATTATCATCAAACTAATAAGCATAGGTTTCAGCATCACATTAAACCTGTAGGTAGATTCCAGTTGATCAATTTCAGAAAAAATTTACACAAAAATAAAGAGAGAAAAACAGAATAAAAAAATAATTTATAAAATATATGGAAAATACAACATAATTTTAAAAAAATACCACTTATTTGCATTCAGGTCCATGCAATACATACATTGAATGATAGCTACCATGGCACTGGCTGTGCTATGATGTTAAGGATCATCATATGGAATAACAGATTTTATTTCATGCATAATAGATTTCTTAAGTGAAATGTTTTCCCTTAAACCACTTTGGAAATTGCTAATTTTTTTGTTGACATTTTATCATATAAAATATAGTTGAGTCATTCACAATGTATATTAAAACAGTATACCTGATTTAATATTTATGGAGTACTATGTTAGTATTACAAGGTTACCCAAGATGAAAAAAACAGGTAAATTCTGTGTCCTCAAGAGGGTTACATTTCAGGATTAGAAAGACACAGGACTCTCTTCTCTCCCAGAAAAATAGCTAGAGTACAGGCAGAAACAGACTAGAAAAAATGTTACAGGGTTTAGGAAGCCAAGCGAAGGTTGGACACCACCCAGAAATGAGAGGGGGACAGGAAAAAAATCTTGACAGAAAAATTGTGAGTAGAAGCTGTAGCTACAGCCGCTGGCACCCAATGAGCAGACAATTTTGAATTCTCAGGCTTTGGGTCAGTGGCTACAGACAGAGAGGGCTGCAAGGAACAACCTCCCCCAAGTAACAGGAGAAAGAGGGATACAGCCTAAGCTTAATACAGCTTTTGGCCAACAGATTTGGTCTGCTGTATCCCAAGAGCCCATCCAAGCTGGGAGGGGCCACACCATTGTTTGCCCTGGGAGCCAGCAAGTGACTAAAGAGATCCATCCCTCTCAATCATCCTCCCTATTGACTGGGTCCATTATTGAGTGCTTAGAGGGGAGTGGAATAATTCCTACAGAGGAAAAGGGAGGGGGATTCCAGCAAAGGTTATAGAACAGCCTTTGAGAAAGTTTGAATTGCTAGGCTTTGACTAGCCTCCAGGCAGGATCCTCTGTCAGATTGTTGAGGTCAATGTTGCAGTGAACACACTCTGATCAGGCTTTGAACTGAGAAGGCTACCAAAGAGCACCATCTACTGGCTAACCAAGGAAGTGCATGTGAGGATATTAAAAGTAAATAAAAGAGGATTTTTCTGGCCTTTTCAGCCTCCCTTTCCAAAGTCCTTGGAAGTGTGTTCATGACCCAGATTTAAGCAACTACCAGGGACAATCCTACAGATCTAGAGCAGGTTGAACCAAGAATCAAAGAACAGCAGTAACACACTGTCTCCTGCTACTAAATCCCTATGAAAGAGAAAGAAATTGAACACCAGAGGAAACTCACCAACAAAATCAGATGCCTAGATATCATAAAAAATTATAAGCCACACTAAGAAAATGGAAGAAATGGCCTAAGCAAAGGAATATATCAAAGCCCCAGATGAGACAGGGGATTTGAGATGACTAATAAACAAGAGTCAGATAAATTTTCAAAATCAAATTAATGAGTTGAAATACAATATGGCTAAAAAGGGAAAGGACATCAAGAAGAAACTGAGCAAGAACAAAGAAGAATTTGAAAACCTAAATAGAAAAATAACAGAGCTCATGGTAATAAAAGACATGAGAGGTGAGATAAAAAACACATTAGAGGGAAGTGGATGTGCCTCAAGCTATTAGCACTAACTTCCCACATGGGAGGTCCTTGGTT
>JAQZBX010031466.1:0-26303 GCA_029593785.1 Cabassous unicinctus | reverse complement strand
AAAAAAAGAACTGAGTGAATCCCAAACAAGATATACTCAAACAGAAGCATGCTCAGATACACTGTAGTCAAAGTGTTCAATTCCAAGGACAAGAAGAGGAGTCTGAAAGTTATAGGAGAAAAGCAACATGTTATGAAAATGGGAGTTCCAATAATATTAAGTGCTGATTTCTCATTAAAAAACCATGGAGGCAAGAAGGCAATGGGACAAAATATCTAAAGTGCTGAAAGAAAACAATTGCCTATCAAGAATTTTTTTAATCTGGTGAGGCTGTGTTTCAAAAATGAGGGACAGATTAAGACATTCCCAGATAAACAAAAGCTGAAGAAGTTCATCACCACTAGACCTGCCCTATGAGCAATGCTAAAAGGAATCCTTCAGACTAAAGGGAAAGGATACTAGACGGTAAATTATAAGTAATTATAAATGCCAGTATTGTATTTTTTGGTGTGTAACACAACTTTTTACTTCTTACAGGTTCTCAAATGCAAATGCATAAAAAGTAATGATAAATTTATGGTTTTGGTCATGTGATGTATAAAGATATAATTTGTATAAGAACAGTGTATGTGTATGCTATTGAATGTAAATTAGTATCAAATCAAATGATTGTTATAGATTAAGGATGCAAAATTTAAACCCCATGATAACCACAAAGAAAATATATGAAAAATATATACAGAAAGAAATGAGAAGGGACTCAAAATGGTAAATACAAAAAAATCAAATAAATATGGGGACAAGGATGATGTACGTGCAATGACTTTCAAAGAGTCAAGAAATTAGCAAATAATTGTTGAACATGTGAAGAATAACTAAATAGCTGATTCACTAACTGATTCAATACATAATAAAGATTTAAAATTTAAAATGAAGTGTGAAATAAGAAGCAGAGAATACAACTTTACCTTTTTGTCAAATTGGCATGGGTTTCTATCATAGTCAATGTCCAAATAAATTAAAATAAAATATGATCATCCAATTTGCAAAACTACAAGTGATTAAACTAGAAGTTCCTTATTAATTTATTCCTTAGGAATCAAAATTGGTGATGACCTTTCTCTGTCCTTGGAATAGTACCCAGCACATTTTAGGTACTCAACAAATATTTGTTGAATCAAAATTTTAATGAATGAAAAGTATCATTGGACCAGAAAGAATCCCCATTACTGTGGCCTTATCATGATCTTACCAACGAAATCCTTCACCAGAGTAAATAATTACCAAGTCAGATTTAGTGGACCACATCTAAATCATATTTAACATTGATTTGTTACTAAGAATATACAAGGTTTTGGAATTAAAACAGGGTGTGAATCTTTTCATTGTCCCGTGATCTTAAGTCCCTTGGATGTTAACACCCCATTTTTTAAAAGTCCATATATGGAAAGAAAGAGGTTCAAAGCAACCCTTATTCTTCTGCTATCTAGATATCATGGGATAGTTTCTACAAAGACTTGTGGAATAGAAACAAACTTCTCATTACTGACTGCTTTTTGCCCCATACATAGCAAATGTGCTATCAACTTATCTTTCATAGGAGATATATTCAAGAATATTGTTAAGCACTTCTTATAAGAAATCTTTCTTGAACCACCTAAGATAGTGAGGTATTTATTTATGTACACCCACAGCATCCTGTCCTTACCTGTATTGTATTATTACAGAATATATTTCTTCTTTATAGAAGACGGCAAGCTCCTTAAGGGCAAAACTATCTTGAATATCACTGCAACCTCAAAGCCTGAAATAGTGATGAGCGCCAAGAGCATATTTGTTGACTGAATAGATTACTTATAAAGGAGATAGTAATTAACACTTGAAAATACTAATCTATATCAAACTCAGCACCAGTTTGCAGCATCTCCTCCAATTCAGATAGAAAACAAAGCCTTCCACAGACTTTCTGAGATATAAAAAGACAGAAGCACATAATCTAGTCACCAAATTCTGAGAAGGGCATCTCACACGTTTCTATTGTTGGTGTGAATATGTTGTGGTTTCATTTAGTACAGAAAAAAAACAAAACACCATGCTAGAAAATGGCTGGAGAACAATTTGTCCTTTTATGGGAAAGTAAGATAGTAGAGGGAGGCTTAGGGAATATATAAGGAAAGGAAATGTTTATTATTGCTATGCATTCTTCTTATTTCATTTTTTACCATTATTTCATTATCCAAAACAACAATCACTACAATGCCATGATTGTTTACCAGGTGCCAGACACCGTGCTAAATAATTTACAAACATTGTGCATTTAATCTTCATAAAAATCCTAAAGTATGTGACAGACATTGCTTACTTGCCTACCCATTATCTTACCAACAAAGAGTTAATTGTGTTTGGAGCCAAAATGTACTCAGTATAAAACGTTACCTCCCAAGAGTCCATTACAGCTTTGGTGGCCATGTGACCCAGATTAGGCCATTGAGAAGTAATCAGTGGAACTTAGTGATTCTTCCTCTGATTAAAAAAAAGATTGACTAAGGCAGCTCTTTGATCTCTCCCTTCTGAAGGGAGGAGCCTGAAACATGTTCAGTGCTCGGCATGGACATCTTGTGAGCAAAAGGAAAGAAGACCACAAGCTGAGTGTCTCAGAACAAAAACTCAGAACTCCTGACATTAAGGCTTTCGAGTGCTGCCACACTGGCCCTGGGCTGCCTACTTTCAGACTTCCTGTTACCTGAGAAAAATCATCTGTTTGATTAAGTTGATGTAGTTGGATTTGTTTCACATAGCCAAAAGCAACTCACATGGCTGTTTAGTATAACTGTATTGACATCTCTGACAGAAGAATCCTTCCTATAATTTTATCTTTATAACAAAGAGAGTGAGCAAAAAAAAAAATTAAAATCAATTATAATATCTCAATGATTAGCTAAATCTTACCTGGTATCTGTCAGGAACGTGACCTTGTAAGATATAGGGAATGTCATCCATGCACAACCCTTCTTCTTTCTCACCCAGCCCCATTGAATCACACAGAATAAATGGCAAGGAGTCACCATTTTTCCCGTCTCTAATGGAATAAGTCCTGTACTGCAGAGGGAAAATAGGCAATTTAAGACATTTTTTTTTAAATTTCAAATTGAGATGAAGTCTACATTGAATGAAGGTGATCAACAAAAGACTTTCAAATCAAACTTGAAAAAAGGAGCAAAGTTTGGGGGACCCAGGGTGTACTCACCTGCTCAGATATTCCAGTTGTATTAAGGCCCACCAAAGCCTGGCTAGTTACGTAGCCTCGGAAAACAGACTTCACTGAGTTGAAAAAGCTAGACTTCCCAGCTCCAACTGGACCCAGAAGCAGAATTCGGACTTGATGAACCACGTCTTCATACGGTTTATAAGTTTTTAAAGCAGACAATAAGCTATCCCGGAGCCTGTTTAGACACAGCGATTTTTTAAAGTAGACAGGTTAGATCACAAAGAACTTACAATAAATTTTCCTTGAATTCATTTTCTTTTCTTCTTATTATTAACTTTTGCTTAACAACTTGCCTTCTTACAGAAAAAGACATGAAGTCGTTCTGAGCTTACCCTACCTCAAAAATAACACTTTATAAAATAAAGCCAATCATTCATAAAATCTTCTGCACTTAAGCTACCAGACAATATAAACCTAGGAATAAATATCAGCTCTGTTAAACATGAAAATGAATTATCAATAACAAACTTCAAAAATCTCAATGTGTGATTTTTGCACTTTTTGGAAGTAGAACATTTCTAATATGTTATTGTTCACAATAGATATTCCCCACCTGCCAAAAGTAGTCAAAACTGTAAGAATTCTACACAAAAATGCACACATGCAGCCAGTTATTTTCTAAAGACATTCCTTTAGAAATGTCTACCTTCTAGAAGTCAGTGTTTCTTTTTTAGCATTATAATTATAAAATAGTTTTATGATTATAGATATAGTTTGCTCTTGATCATTCACAAGTTATTAGTGATAGATCCTATAGTCAAACGAGTCTAGATAATGAACAGAATAATAGAACATTATAAACGTTGACTCACACAGTGACCCCATCTATCTTCCTTTTGTCCAGTAAATCTAGGGAAATAACCAAAGAATAATAAGGATTAGAAATTGTTGAAAGATGTGACTGATTGAATGAATGTGAAATACATAAATAGCCTTTCCATGAAAACAGTGCAGTATATTGAAAAACAAGTGGAGGACATTCTGGCAAAGCCCATTAACATCATTCTATTTGGAAAGGCTGTAGCTGGAAGCAAGTTGAACCACTGCAAGCCTGCAGTGTCTTCACACGGAAGGTTGCTCCTTCTTGTGGTTCCACAGCAATTAGAGGCTACAGTGATGAGGCCTGAATACAGATGTGTTGTCACTTGCAACAGAAAAACAAGAAACAACACATCTCTTCTCTGACCTAATTACATAACCATAGTGTGTGGCTCACCTCAACATGGGAGTTGGGGTGAAGAAGGGGAGAGGAGGTAGGAATAGGTGAGAAGCAAGGAGAAGTAACACCTGGAAGCATGGGCAGGTTACAGAAAGACTGAGAATGTTCCTCTAAAATATTTTCTCCACTATAAGTTTTTCCAATAGTTCTGAGAGGGCTGATGGGCAGACATACAAAGGAAAATACCACAGTTGTCACGATTTTTCTAAAACCTACTATCTACCATTGGGGCTACAATGGGTCTGAAGAATTCATTTGGAACAATGCAACTTAGGCCCAGAATTGGTTTCAGTTTTTTATTAAATTTCCAAAAGCAGAAATAGTGAAGACTGCAGTCTATGACTATAATATAACAAAACCAGAAAATAGCAAGAATAAACAGACATAAAAGCAACTTCTTTGAATTTTTAAAAGCACTCTCTTAAATAACTCTGATATCAAAAGGAAATAAAAAACACAACTGTAAATATATAGAAAATAACAATATAAACCCTTCATCTCAAATTTGTAGTTAAAAGAAAGAAGGAAAGTGATAAAAACAGAAAATAGGACCAGAAAAGAATAAAGGAACAAATATTAATAATATAAGCAGTTGAAGCAATTAAGAAAATTATAGACAATTTTTAAAAATTGTAAAGATAAATTAATATAGTACTTGATTATTTTTCCATGTAAAATATATATATCACTAACAGTCTAATCAAAGGAAGCTAATCCACAAAATGTCACACCAACACTCACACAACAGAATGGCGACATATTTTTAAAGGGTCATCAACCAAGTGTTGGAAAAGATTTGGAGTGACAGAAATTCTCTACACTATTTTGGTACAAATAAGTTGGAATATATTTGACAGTATCTACTGAAGCTGAACATACACATACCCTATGACCCAGAAATTTCACTATTATATACATTCTTTAAAAAATAAATATATATGTGAACCAAAAACTATGTATAAGAATGTTGATAGAAGCATTATTTGTAATAGACCCAAACAGGAAAGCCTCAAAGTTGACTGGATTAAAAATGTGTGATATATTTATTCATACAATTGGAATACTATTTGAAAATGAAAAGGAACAAATTACTGCTACATTCTGTAATATGGATGATTCACTAGGGAGGAAGAAGTTGAAGCAGGTGGATTGTAGTCCATTCACTCACATTACTGGGGGACAGGCATGCTCAGGGAAGGAAAGAAGACAAGTGATCCAGTCTAATGTCCTTATAAATGTGCTAATAACTATACCTTCTGGTAAATATATTAATGATATTTTCCATAAGAAAGAGTGCTTATCTCTAGAATGTCCTTACAGAGTACCCCTGGTTAAGAATTCCTTACAGTAAATAAACCCAGATTCTACAGATTAATGAGCCATTGCTTTCTGAAAAATATCACGTAAACTAGGGTGTAAAATGATTATTTTCTATAGCCTAACCCCTCTCCAATATGCAAGGTAACCCACAAACTTCACTTGGAAACCTTGTCTGTTGTTCTGGGGCAGGAAACATATTTCCAATATGGGAAAGAAGGCTCTGGGGAGCCACACAGAATATATGGTACTCTTTCTGCCTTCTTTGCAACTTTAGATTGCCTTTATTCTTGAGATTATTAGTAAAGCTTGATACTTGGTAAGATTGCTCATGAGATTTTTATAATCTAACACCTTGTACCATCTGAATATCACAAATACAATATTGACTGAAAAAGGCCAGACACAAAAGACCACATACTTTAGGTGCAAAAGTTCAAAGATAGTAGAAATTAATGTTGATACAAGAGACAGATTAATGGTCACTTTTGTTTGGTAATAACTAAGAGTCTTAAAGGAGGCTTCTGAAGTGAAAGAAAGAATCTATTTCTTTACCTGTGCAGAACTGATGTTCAGTTTGTAAATGTTTGTCAATTGGCACACTTATTAACTGTGCACTACTCTGTTTATGCATTCTGCTTGTTTTAGTTTCTTAAGCTGCTCCAGCAATAAGCATGAAATGGTTCAGCTTAAACAATGGGAATTTATTCACTCATGGTTAGCGTCTGGAAAAAATGTCCAAATCAAGGCATCATCAAGGCAATGCTTTCTTTCCAAAGACCAGCTGCTGGCGATCCTTGGCTCCTCTGCTACATGGCAAGGCACATGGTGGCATCTGCTGGTCTCTGTCTCGTCCTCCAGATTTCACTGCTTTCAGCTTCTTGCTTCCATGCCTTCCTCTCTCTGTGTCTGAATTTCACTCTCTTATAAAGGACTCCAGTAATAGGATTAAGACCCATCCTGAATGAGGTAGGGCACGCCATAACTGAAGTAACCTCATGAAAAAGTCCTATGTGCAATGGGTTTATACTCACAGGAATGGATTAGATTTAAGAACATGTTTTTCTGGGGTACAAACAGCTTCAATCCACCACACTCCACCCTCTGTACCCCAAAAAGACATGGTCTTTCCATATGCAAATACATTCATTTCATAATATCCCAAAAGCCTTGAGTCACTTCAAAAATAATGTTAAGCACAAAGTCTCATCAAAATCAGTTATGGGTGTGGCCTGTCCTGGGACACAATTCCTCTCTTTCTGTCTAACTATGAAATATGCAGAATAAGTTACCTGCTTACACAAATACACAAAAAAGGGACAGGCATAGTATAAACACTTCCATTCCCATAGGGAGAAAATGGAAGGAACACAAGGGTCATGGGTCCCAAACATTTCCAAAACCCTGCACAGCACACTCTATTAGATTTCAAGGTCTGAGAGTAATCATGGAATGATGTATTAATTTCCAGGTCTGATGAAGTGGCAGTCCCAAACCTTCCCAGTGCTTGTGCAGATGTCATGCTCTCCTTGAACACTGAGTTGAAAGTTCCTCCCTCTTCAAACATCAGGATGGCAGCCAGGCTCTCAGCAATCCCTGAGGAATAGGCTCCACTTTCTCAGAAAACTAGGGTGGCTGCACTATTCCTGAACAGTGGAGTGGAAGGCCCGCTCTTTCCAAGAACTGAGGCAGACTCACTCTACAAACATGGGTGGGCCTGCTCTCTTGGCCCGAGAAGTTGTCTTTGGTCCAGACCTCAGCTTCCACAGTCCTGCCCTTGAAGTGATTTTTCCTTCAGTCCGTCCCTTTTCTGTCCCTTTCAGCCCAGGCTGGCCATGGTTCTGTTCATATAGAACTTGCAAAAAAAATGGTTGGTTGTTTTAGTTTTACTAAAGGCTGCCAAGATAACATACCAGAAATGGGGTGGCTTTTATAATGGGGATTTACTAATTTATATCTTACAGTTCTTAGGCTGTGAAAGTGTCCAAATCAAGGTATCATCAGGAGATGCCTTCTCCCTGAGTTGCAGCCATGGGCAATCAGGAACATGGCGGCATCTGCCGGTCTCTGCTTCTCCTCTGGGCTCCACTCCTTCTGTGGCTTCCTCTCTCCTGGGTTCCTCTTTGGACTCCTGGGTTTTTTCTCTCTCTCAGGTTCCATTGATTTGAACTTCCGGGGTTTTTCTCTGTTTATGCAGCTTTTTCTCTGTATATTCTGTTTATAAAAGATTCCCTCAAGAGGACTGAGACTCACACTGGGTATGCCTCACTGAAATAACCCAATCAAAGGCTCCCAATGAAATAATTCTACCATAAGTTCCCATCTATAATCGATCCACACACACAGGAATGGACCAATTCAAGAATATAATTTTCTGGGGTCCACAAATGCCTCAAATTACCACATCAGTTTGTGCTATTCTCTGGGGACTCACTTTTCTGAAATTCAAATTTTACAAACCCTCAATTTCTGGTCTTTGTGTCTAGGAGTTTAATTCTCACCCCATCCCTTTCCTCTTGCATTTTACTATAAGCTGCAAGGAAAAACCAGGCTGTGTTTTCCACACTTAGCTTAGATATCTCCTCAGCTAAATATCCAGGTTCATTACTCTTAAATTCTGCCTTCCATCTGCTATCAGAACTCAATTTTTCCATGTTCTCTACTATTTTAAAACAAGGATGACCTTTCCTCAAGTTTCTAATAACACATTCATCATTTCCATCTAAGGTCTTAATAGAAATACTTTTAGCGTCCATATTTCTACCAACAGTCTCTTCAAACAATCTAAGCCTTTTCTATGAAGCACCTCACAATTCTTCCAGCCTCTATCTACTACCTAATTCCAAAGCCACTGCCAAATTTTTGGTATTTGCAATAGCAGCACCCCACTCTTCTGGTACCAAAAATCTGTTTTAGTTTCTTAGGCTGTTCCAGCAAATGCCATGAAACGAATAAGCTTAAAAAATGGGAATTTATTCATTCATGGTTAAAGTCTGGGAAAAATGTCCAAATCAAGGCATCATCAAGGTGATGCTTTCTTACCAATGACCAACTGCTGGTGATCCTTGGCTCCTCTGCTACATGGCAAGGCACCTGGCTGCATCTGCTGGTCTCTCTCTTCTCTTCCAGGTTTCATTGCTTTCAGCTTCTCGCTTCTGAATTTCTCTTTGTGTCTGAATTTCATTCTCTTATTAAGTACTCCATTAATATGCTTAATACCCATCTTGAATGAGGTGGGACACACCTTTCCTGAAGTAATTCCATCAAAAATTCCTACTTACAATGGGTTTACAATCACACGAATGGATTAGACTTAACATGTTTTTCTTGGGTACACACAGTTTCCCACCACCATAGCTTCAATTAAAAGTTTACTTAAAAATAATTAGAAAGAAAATAAAGGATATGGAGAATAGTTCATGGATATTCAGAAAAACATAATTGAGACCCATAGGAAAATCATGAAATATACAATGAGATGATCAAATGTCAAAATGTGGAAAAAATGTAAATATATCTGAAATAGAAGATCTCTAAAATTTACATATTAAGGAACACATTATTTCTCAAGGAAAACTAATCCAGGATGGTCAACATCAGAAGACATTTTAGTAAATTTACCAGACTTCAATGATTAAAGTTAAAAAGAAAAAAATGTTTTGGGCAGCCAGATAGAAAAATCAAATCACTCACAAAGGAAGACATACATATATACATATATAAATACATACATATCTATATACATACATACATAAGTAACAAATCTGGCCTTTGGTTTTCCATAGCCGTCCAATGCTGTGGAAACATTACAAAGAAATAAAGCATGATACAAAGAATAATAATCTAATAGTCAGGTACAAAGGCCACAGTCAAATAATTTAGATAATGCAAATGCACAGGGAATATTGCTTGCAGTAGCCCTTCATTTAAACATTTAAATAGGAAGATGTAAACAAGTATTTCATAGAAGAAATGCAAATGGATAATACACATAAACTTGTTAGTGGTCAGTGATAAGGCAACCAGAAAGAGAAACCACCTTTTGACTATCAAATTGACAAATATTCTAAATTTTGACAATATCAAATATTGACAAGGACTCAGGGAATTAGGCATTTCTATGACATTTTTGGGCATTAAATAGACAACTGAAGCTTTTGAAAAGTATGTATCAAAATGCAAATATATATCATCCTTAAACAGCAATTTAATTTAACTAAAGAAGTATTTTTGTGCACAAAGTGATATGTATAAAGATATTGAAGCATTGTTCATAATAGCAAAAATTGGGTATAAGTGTCTTCTACTAGAAAAATAAGTAAATTAATTACAGTCTTTTGGTAAAATGGGAAACCGTAGCAGAAGGGATCCACTATAACCAAGAGAAGTGCAAGTTCTGGTTTCTTTCCAAAAGAGTTGGAATCCTCAACTTAACTTCTCTCTATTTTTCTCTCTCTCCCCCTCACTCTTTCTTCCCCATCCCCCCACCTTCTCTTCCTTCCTTCTTCCCTCTCTCCAGAGAAATAGCACTACCAGGATAATGGGATATATATGTATATGGATACATACACACATATATATGTATATATAAACACATCTATATGAAGAGGTTTTTATAAGGAATTGGCTCCTTTAACATGGAGGCTGGCAAATCCAAACTCCGTAGGGTAGGCTGCAGGCAGGAAACTCTGATAAAGGTGATGCTAAAGTCCTTAGTCCAAATTCCCCAGAGAGTGCTGGCTGGCTGGAAATTCTGGCAAGAGGCAATGCCAAAATTGAAGCAGAAATACCTCTTCTGACATCTGAAACCCTCAGTTCTGGCTTATAATACTTTCAACTAATTAGATGAGGAAACCAAGAGATGCAATCATCTGATTTTAGATACAAATTCCATCCATGAAATATCTTCACGGTAACAAGCAGGCCAGTGTTTAGCCAAACAGCTGGATCTAGCCAAGTGGACACATGAACTTTTTCAACAAACTTCCCTACCCCAAACACACTACAGAAAACTCTATACTTGCTACTTTGATCATGGTTGCATCTTAGCCAACAATTTGTGATCAGGTTTCAGTCTGGGCCACCTGGAGATGGAACAAGGGAAAAGGTCAGGAAGACCTTAAAGAAATGAGTTAGCTCGAACCCACCAAACACATAGGGGAAAACACTATATAGGGTTGTCTGGTTAAACTTACCTTCACATCGAAAAACCTCACATTCCTGAATACCAGTATCACTTGCTTGAGATAGTCCAAGTTTTTCAGCTGCGGCAAAGCCCACTTTAGCCTGTTTTCTATTTAGATCTATAATGAATTTAATATTGCCATACTGCAAGCAGAATCTGCTTCTCATGAACAAATCACGGAATTCAAATAATCTTACTTCAAATTCTGAATTTTCAATGTCTTGAAATGCAAAAAGGACAATGGAGCCTTTTTTTCCACCTGAGATACTGTAACTCTCTTCCATATATGCCCCAATTATATAATCTTCATTATAAGTCACTGTTACAGTAGGTCCTTGATTGCAGCATCTCTGAAGCAACTCTTCACAGGAGAATTCATGGACAGTAGCCTTATAGAGAAGGCTAAACTTCTTTTCTCCAAAACAATTTTGCAGTCTCTTTTCTTGCAACCATGTCAAACGAGTTGTTACTGCCATACTTCTCAAACTAATGGAAAATCAAATATATTTTCCATTATTGAAAAACAGATGACATGTACTGTCTCAAACTTGCATTTATTATGCCTCTTATTTATTCTACATTACACAGGAATTGAGTAAACACAAGATTATGAGATAGCAAAAACAAAACCTTAGCTAGTTTTTCATTGTAGACAATCTATTTTAACACAGAAAAAAAGGATTCTGTTGTTTGCAATTAGCAAGGAAACATTGAAAAGCAGCAAGCCGTTTACCTGTTTGTAGAATCTGTACAAGGGCAGGAGCTGAGGGCAGCTGCCCTTTGGATAGATAGGCAGGCACAAAATGGGAGCTGAAATTTCTTCAGCAAATTTGAGACTTCCGAAACTCACAGAAATGAAACTGAAACTCAGCGTGGGCCAACCCACTTGGCAGCATGCCAACTTCTCTCTGTGCAAGCATAAAATGATCCAGCTAAGATTAAATAAGGTCATATAAAATAATATTGGAAGAATCAAGGAATTGAAGTCAGAAGAAAAATTAGGTAACATTTCACTACAGTTAAGTGACATTTTTAAAAACTTTTTAAAAGAAAAGTCAATCAGTTTCTTTATATGGAAATACAAAAGTGCTCTTTATTCTACCTTCAGAGTGTCTCAAATCCATCCACTTCTCTTTATCTCTACTATCAATGTATTCCAGACCAACAAATTTTCTTGTGTGAATTACTATAATAATCGTCTAATTGGGTTCAGGTTTTCTGCTTGTTCCCTCTCCAATTATTCTCCTCACCACAGCCAGAATCAGCTTCATTTCTAAGATGTAAATAAAATCATGTCAATTCCCTACCTACTAAAGACCCTTCTCTGACTTCACATTGCTGGGTCATAAACTCGTGGCATATAGGCTGAATGATACCTGCAAACTTGCAAATGTGTTTTGTAGGGCCAATGCAATTCTTTTTAATCTTTTTCTTTTATTTTTTTTTTAATTTGAATGACTTTATGTGGAGTATCCATTCTATTATTCCCTATTGTTCTCACAATTCCACTGATGCCTTATACCTTTCTAGTACTCACAAATTTAAGTTACTTGCCTAGCCCAAAAAGGAATTTAAGTTTTTGACCCTATTATAAAACAATAGCAAAATCAAAAATAATTTAAGAAGGTTTTGTATATTAATTACTTAGCCAAAAGATACCATAAGTTACTATATGCTTATTAATTGTCAAGCACTTTGCATTTATATCATTTACTCATTTTAATAAACTTATGAGGAGGATTCCAATATTATCTCCAGTTTTCAGTTAAACTGCTAATTTTGGAGTTAAGGAATTTGCTAGAGGGAAGCAGCTGTGGCTCAAGCAGTTGAGTTCCCATTTACCATATGGAGGACCTGTGTTCGATCCCCGGGAACTCCTGGTAAAAAAATAAAGAAAAAAGGCATCCCAGATCTGCACAGAGTGGAGAGGCACAGGCACCCCACGTGGCCAAGTGATGCACCAAAAAGATGACGCAACCAGATAGAAAAAAAAAAAAAAAGAATTTGCTAAAAGCCACTCTGATACCAAATTGCAGAGCCAAGATTTGAAATATAATCTAAGTGAAAACACAGTGGTGGTGGTTTCACAGGTATATACATTTGTCAAAACTAATCAAATATATGCAATTTACTGTATATCTATGATACCTTTCCATACCTGTTAAAAGCAACAGCAACAATAACAACAAAAAATCCAGTCTCCAAACAATATATTACTGTTTTCTTGAATTGTAAGAAATTTTATAATACAATTAAACTGCCTGGCCATGGGTTAAGGACAATGTTCTACATAAAGGGATTTAAATAATGTATCTCATTAATATGAAAATAGCATAATAAAGTAAGGAAGTTATAAGAGATTACTGACCAGAAACTTAAATAGAAGCGCCTTTGCTGAAGTCATTAATTATCTGTTATTTCCAGGGTTTCTAGCTATGCAAGATAAGCTTCCTATTTGCAAATTGTAGATCATTCATTCATTCATTCAACAAATACTTGTTAAATGCCTCTTATGGGCCTCCACTTTTCTGGAGGTTTAGGGATATAGTGTTACAGTAAACAAAACAGATAAAATTCCTGTGCCAGTGAAGCTATATCTTTCTCTGAGGAGACAGGAAGAGTGTCATGAAAGTAGCTAGGAGAAGCACATTCTAGGCAGAGAAAAGGGCCATTACAAAAACCCTTGAATGACAGTTTGCATTAAGGAGACCAGTGGGGCTGGAGGAGAGTAATTTTGGAAGAGAATGATGACAGTGATCTCTTTGGCCACCATGTGGAGAATGGACTATAAGATGAAAAGTACAGGACAATAGCTAAAAGGCTATTGTAATATCAGGTGAAATATAATGGTGATTTAGACCAGAGTGATAGTGGTGGAGATCATGAAATATAGAGAGATTCAGGATGTCTTTTTAGATTCAGGATGGCTGCATGAAGAAGGCCTGTCCATGGGCTGTGGTGCTGCACTGAGCAGGATCTCAGGAGGTACATGGAAACCAGGCCACCCATCTCAAAGGAGAAACCACCAGACACAGAGAAAGAGAAGTTCCAGAGGGTATACTGGTTTGATGCAATCAAAGCCATGGGGTATATGTTTTGGCCAAAGGTGGCACAGATGGCCCTGACCATGGTGACCCTGTCCTCAGGCTTCTACTGGTACTCCCACAGCTTTATGACACTTGACTCCCTGTGCCTTGTGACTGGGATAGCTGGCTTTGCCCTGGTCATGTTGTACTGAATGAGCTATTTCTTCCGCAGGCTGGTGAGAAACCTGTATGTCAGTGAGTCTGACACCATGCTGCCAGTGGCCCACTTGAACTTCTGGGGCTGGAAGCAAGACACATACTTCCCTATGGCTGATGTAATCCCCTGACAGAAACCAGCAACCAGCCCAAGGAAGTGTTCATGCAAATCCAGCAGTACATCAGGAAACAGACCATCTATCTCACCCTGTGCTATCGATGCATCCTGGACAATGAGTGTTTCATACAAGTATTTGAGATCCTGGACACACTCAAGTAAAAGACTGGGAGCCAGGCTTCTGAATTGCTCTGGGTCACCTAGATTTCTGTCTGGAAGACCAGGAGTGCAGGGAAGGCTGCACAAAGAGATTGGGCAGCTTGGACCTGACCCCTGGAAACTTGTCTTTTGGGATGAGGAAAATTCATGAGACAGAAGCTAGTAAACAGATATAGAAAAAAAATCCTTAGTGCAAATTCTTAACTGCTCTTGTGTATGACGTTAAGTCAAATAATGACCAGTCCATGGAGGAAGCTACATCAAGTTCATCCACACAGTACACTGCTGGGAAATCAGAAGACAGAGGTGTGGTTGGGGAGCTCAAGATTTGGAGTCAGAAGACTTGGCTTCTGTCAGTTTTCAACTCCCTGTCCAGGGCAAGTTATTGAATCTCTCTGAATATTGGTTTTCAGTTGAATAAAATGGAAAGTCCTGCCTCTCTTGAGTTGGGTATAAGGAAAAACAGTAAATATCAGAGTGTTTTAAAAAACTCAACAGCTCTGAGCAAATACTGAGCATTCGGTCAGAGGTCATGCTACAGTGAAAGGCTACCAGGCAATCAGTAGGGATTTCCACTCATGTTCCCAGCAGAAGGAGGACTGGCATGAGCTTACAGTGGGCCAGTCTTTTCATCCTTCGAGCATGGTAGCTACACACCCATTGGACAGGGATGACATCCAAGTGAGCACAGTGCCCCAGCTGAGATTGTGTTCACCCAGAGTACTGGGGGCTCTCACATAAAAGTCAGATGGACTAATTTTTTAAAAACCAAGAGAATTTACTGTTGGATTGGCTGTGGAGTGAGGGGACATGTGGGAAGAGGAGAATTTAATATGACTCTATGTATTTTTGTCTTGAACACTGGGTAAAAGATGAGGCTATTTATTGAGATGAGTATACTATAAGAAGTTTCATTAAGGAAAAAATTAAGTGTTCTGTCTTCTACTGAAATATATCAGTTGATACATAATGGAAGTTCGTTGAATACATGAGATCAGAGACCAGGGAAGGAGTCAGGTCTGGAGATTAAATCTGAGAGCCATCAGCATATAGGTATATTTAAAGCCAAGAGTGAGTTTCAGTGAAAAGGACTGAGCCGTGCCCGACACCCCTCCCCCAACAGTTAGAGGTCATAATTATGAAAAAGGCTTATCCGAGGAGACTAAGAAGGTGTGGCCAGAAAGGTAAAGGAAAGCAAAAAGAATGAATCATCCCAGAAGCCAAGTGAAGAAGGAGGGAGTGCTCAACTCCATCAAATAATGGGGCTCTTTCCTTCAAAACCCCCACCATTGTACATCCAGAAAGACTCATTCTTTTTGGGGGGAGGTCAGAATTTGAGGGATGGTCTTGTCTAACCCTGAAGAGAGGACATTTGGGGAGCCGTCCTCTCTCAATGCAATGGAAATGCTGGGAAGTGCGAGAAGTGGAGAAGGAAGCACCGCTGTAACAGAGGAGTAACGCTGCAGAGAAGCCGTCTCCAGCAAGCTCAGTTAGACACACTGCTGCCTGCTTCTGACAAGCCTGCTGAGGGTGAATCTTCAAAGGTGAGCAGTTGCATTTCCTTATTTTCATGCTCAATGGAGAGGGCTCCTTGCCAAAATGGTCAATCCTCTGAGGGCCTTGGTGTTTTTGTTTCCCTCACCCAGGCTCACTGCTTTACAGACTGCTGTAGTAAGGAAGGCTCTGAAGCTGATCCCGGCGAGACACAAGGGGAAGATTTTGGAAAAGCTGTGGCAGAGGGAGACCAGTCTCAAGGGGAGAACACGGGGTCATATATAAGGCTTTTAGAGACCAGCAAGTGTTAAGCACAGGGCCACCACCATCTGACAACTTCTCATGGTCAGGAGATCTTGTTTTCCATTTGGAAGACTCTCAAGAGCTCACACTTAAGCAGGAGCAAATACCTAGCAAACACCTGTCAGTTCAATAAGAAGCTTGGGAATCTTAGGGTAATACTTAACAAATCCCCTGTCACATTCATTGAAGTGAAATAAAGGAGGCTTAGCTCCTTAATAATAATGGAACAAGATATGGGGATAGGAGGAGAAATCATTTAGTAGTCTGCACATACCTCGTGTTCTTTCAAGATATGCTGTAGAATTGGCATTTTTCAAGACACCATTCCAAACTTGCTTCCCAATGAAAGATCCAATAAGATAGGTAAGCCCTGCTCATTATGGTGCAGAGTATTCTCAAATAAAATTTTATCATTGAAATGAACCAGCACATTTAAGAAATTGATATTCCCAGTTCTCCTTTCCTTGCATCACTGGAAGGCGTAAATGTTTGGTTCTGAGATGTGATAGGTCCCACTAAAAGACCAGTGCTGGGGCTCCTGCTTCCACACAAGAACCCCACCCTATATGTTGGGAGGTTTCTAAGTGTACTAAGCCAGAGTAAAGGGAGTATGGTTCTAACATTCAGACAGGGTTCAGCTACATGTCAGGACAGAGGAGGGTCTTTCTAATGAATAATCTATAAATGACAGGTATATCACTCTTAATGGAAGACCCACAGGCTACATTGACAGGACTGATAGCTACCATTTCTTCACCAGTTAAGGTGTAGGGCTTCCTCACATGGGGGTGAAGACTGGGCATGCAGCTTGACTTCCATGTATGATATTCCTGGCCCCTAGTGTTCAGAAGGGCCCCTGGTGACCACTCTTCTTTTCTTGCTTTCCCCAGTTCTGTCCTCACTCCTGCCTCTACCAGAGTTATGTCCAATTCTCTTCCCTCCCCATTCCCAGGAAAGGTGACCATCTTCTAGGCTGTTCATAAATGTGAGACATACATAGCTCTCCCTCTATTATCTTTTTTAAAAGGATTACTTATGTTTCTCTAAAGAGAATTGCTAAGGTAGGGAAAAGGTGAGCAAAGAGATGGTTCACAGAAAACCCATGCAGTTGCCCATGAGAGAGATTTAGCTGATTTGGATGCTGATGATCTTAAATGGCCAATTTTTCCCCTAAATCACATTGATTCTCCTCATTTATAGTATTGATACATTGTAACAAAGTTTCTCTGATAAAGTTTTGTTAAAAT
Source organism: Cabassous unicinctus (assembly GCA_029593785.1). Lineage (NCBI taxonomy): Eukaryota > Metazoa > Chordata > Mammalia > Cingulata > Chlamyphoridae > Cabassous > Cabassous unicinctus. The sequence continues at coordinate 8,811 of JAQZBX010031466.1, read as the reverse complement.
CATCTGTCCTTATAACACACAATAAAGATTTTAAACTGAAAACACAATCACTGTATTTCCAAGAGAGGGATCGATCATAATTTTAGTATCAACAAGTTTCTCAGGCTCTAGCACGACTCCCATTTAATAATATTTCTGTACTGCTCAAGAATAGTTTTTACCTTGGCAAATGTGATCTACTTCTTTCTTTCTTGGAATCCATCTAGTATTGCTTCTTTGTCATCAAAGCGAGGGATGTCTTCCCTCAACTGGAAGATGGTTTTGTTTTAAAGCATCTCTGCCCACGTTTTGTGATTTAGGTTGAAGACCATCAACAGGAAGCAATCTCAATTGTATTGCTGTGATTTGATTTGAAAACTACATCTAAAAAACGCTCCTAGGATCAAACTTAATCTCACCTACCTTCTGGGTCCCCATGTCTATCTTGAGAGAAACATAAAGTATCTAATAAAGTTTTTGTAATGGGTGAGAATTGAGAATAAACTACACTGTTAATGTTAGGAATGCATGCTGGGAAGGCAACTAGAAAAGAAGGCAAAGAAACAAATACTATAAAATTCAGTTACCCATGGGAGCAGGAAGAGGATTAGGACTGGGAAGGGGCAAAAGGAGGGGCTTCTGAAGTATCCATCAAAATTCTAGCTCTTGAACCAGGTGGATATTAAAAGGGTGTTTCCTTACCTCACTAAGGTATGCCTTTATTTTGTGACGTCCTTCTTCCCCATCCTATCTTCACTCTTGTGATTGTGACTTGAGCTTTTACTTATACTACCCTTCCTGTCCTGGAGCCTGGGAAGCTTGAATTTTGGGGGGTGGACTGTATTGGGGAAGGGAGGGGCAGCTTGTTATGGGCTGTAAGCCTAACTGAACTTCTGGCTAGCACTGATGGCCTGTATTTTCCACAAAACCAGAGAAAGATTTTCCAAGGGTTTGCAACTCGTGTGCAAGTTTCCACCTTGCTTAGATTGATGGCAAAAAATCAGATCTACTCAATCTACTCTCCTTCACAAATTGGCCCAGAGAATCTTCACATTAGAGGTAGAGCTTGGGGACTTAAAATTCCCTTGGCTTTTAGTACCAATCTGAGAACTATAATAAACCTTTCCTCCATGTAGTTACTTTAGCATCAGATTGAGTTTTATTCCTAAAAAATGACTACTCATCAGTCTGCTGACCTCTGAATCATCAAGGGCTTATGTGGGTTCCCTAATCAATGTTGTCATATTAGTTATGAATTTATCTTCTTTCTGAAGAAGAAACATGATAATCTCTAAAATTATGCTTCTAAAGAAGACACATGTTGACACAACACCCACTGCAACCACCATCTGTTGGTATTTTTTAAAGGGGGATTCTGAGTGACTTTCCATAATGCTACATATTTCTATCAGAAACAGTCACTTTCACAACCCATCTTCCACCCCCTAAAAGCTCTAGCATTGATTCTTAAGCTATCTCCACAACATCCCTCTCACTTTAGGATAAAATTCTGTTTCCCTTTACACTCATGCTCTAACCATTATTTTGCTAAAAATTTAGTGACTTTAGCTAGGCTATATACTTAGCTCAATTGTAGATTATGAAAAGTTTCAAAGATCCTAGATGGACTGCAAGAGAAAATAATTCCTGCCTCTACGTCAGCCAGCCAGCTGCTCCTAGGAATTCAACCTCACCTTCTATTTGAACCTATAGTTAGTACTAAATTTGATAGGTGTATGTCTAAGAGACTTAAATTTTTGAGCTGTCCATGTGCCATTTGAACCCTGAATCTCAACAGAGTTGCAACACCTACTCTCCAGTTCATTGGACTCACCCAGGACAACTAACAAGGAGATGATCATGGACAAGGACCATCCCAAGGAACAAAGAGTCTGCAACTGCAAGCAAGATAGACCCATCCATCTGCCCCATGGGATCTAAGCCCCCTCTCAGTTAGTGGCAGAGTGGGCATCACCATCCCAGAATCCTCAGGATTGGGGAAAGAACAATGGACTAGAGTAGACTTATTGGTATTTGACTACAGACTTACTGTTATTCTAGCAATGGAAGGACTTTTATCATTGATTTGGAGGCAGTGGACACTGGAGGTTCTGAAGGGAGGGACAGGGAAAAACAGCTGTAATATGGGAGCATTTTCAGTACATTGGAATTGTCCTGAATGATGTTGCAATGATGGATACAGGCCATTATATATTTTGTCATAACTTATAAAATTGTGCAGGAAAGAGTGTAAACTATAATGTAAACTATAATCCATGCTTAGTGGCAATGCTCCAATATGTGTTCACCAATTTTAAAAAGTGTACCACACTAATGAAAAATGTTGTTAATGTAGGAAAGTATAGGAAGGGTAGGGAGTGGGGCATATGGAAGTCCCCCCCCCCTTTTTTTTTTGATGTAACATTTCTGTAATCTAAGCTATTTTTTTTAATTTTTTAAAGTATTAAAAAATAGTATATTAGAGAGCTAGAATATAGACAATTCAGAAACCAAAAATATTCTTTTGAAAGAGACTTAAGAAATTTGGAGAAGACAGTTAAAAAGGCTTTAGGGAAAACCTGCAAACTATCTTCTTGGATTTATTTTCTTTACTAAGAGTTCCAGCTTTGACAGCTACCCAGAGGACTTCAGAAACTTTGGGAGGCACTTGCATCAACCTCTTTATTGACTTGAACTTTGAACTAGTAAACACACACACACACACACCTCTTTATTTGGTCACTCTGAGATTTTGGAGACATGCCTAGGATGGTATGGAATATAATGAATGAAATCAGGTTCATTAGAGGAAGAAACTTTATTTTTTCAGAGAAATAAAATGTAAGTTCCTAAGAAATATTTGCTCTTTTAACTTAAATTCAATTATTTAGTCATTCATCTTTTCATCCCAAGATAAGTGAAACACTGTCCTTCCTTTAGTTCCATTTCTCCTCTCCTACATTTTATTCCTCCTCTCCTACATTTTATTCTTATATCCTCATTTTGTATCATTAGCCAATGTGATCAGTACTCTCATAGAATTTATATAAAGTGCTATAGAAGAATATCTAAGGGAACAATTCATTTTGCCTTTGTAGGTTTAGAAAGGTGTCCCAGGAACTAAATTGTAAATGGTACAGAAATGCAGAGAGTTGTTGGCATATTTTGGTCCAATACTGATCAGAGCTTGCCTTTGGATTTAAGATATTACTGATTGTAGAAGAAACCATCAATCAGATACTGTCAGGGACAGAAAACAAAACATGAACAAATGCAAAAGCAGAGAATGAGGGAGGCTGTCAGCAAGATTGATTCTTGTCAGAGATGCCAATCCAAGTTTGGGCCTAGTATCAAGGTTGAAGCAGTTTATATCATACGCAGAGCTGGAATGTTCTTGCAACTTTATCTGAAAACAAAACAAATGAGAGTAGAAACAGAGCACATATCCTCCCATAGCTGGTCAGGAACAGGGTAAGCAAATGGGTCCCAAGCGTCCAAATAAGGTAGAGCTTAAGATTTTTTCAAAAGGTACTAGTGCTTTATGAGAGCAGCAGAGAGGGCCCAAGTTACCTGTTTTCTCAAGAGGTAAATCTTCTAAAAAGTCATCTGTAGTCCGCAACATCTGCCTCAGTGCAGAGAGGATCAGAACATCCTTTAAAGGGTCCAGCTCCCACTCTGAGGCATAATTTCCAACCACCAAGATGTTAGAGAGAGGAATGCCTAGCATTTTGTTGACATTCATTATCTGTGGAAAAAGGCAACTAATAAGCATAAATATTTTTTGAAATATTGTTTGATTTTAAATACAATTCATGAACGAAACAAAAGCAGTGTGGCTTGATTATAAATTCTCTTCAGAATATAATTATAATTCAGATAATTATAATTTTAAAGTAAAACATAAGCATGAATTAGTCAAGCAATTGATCCAACTCTTCATTCACCTGTGAATAAGTTGTGCATATACACACATACACACATAGTATGATTGTGATACTATTGCAATAATATCTGGTTACAAACAGTATTCTTTACCTGGCTTTGATGAGTCATAGATTTATTCATGCTTAGAAGGTTGTCTTGAAGAACTTCATTGCAATTATTCACTTTAGTAAGCAAGGCCACATGTGCTATACCTACATCAAATAGATAAATGTTATTTTATGTTATAAACAGCAATGTGTCAGCAAAGTTAGTTAAACAAGCATGAAAGAGGCTCTGTAGGGTGATTTTAAGAATTCTGGTAAGAGTGGAGTCTGTTGAGAATTAAAGTCACAATACCATCTTAGGGCTTTGGGGAAGAGTTGGATGAAGAACACCATCTGGTGAGTAGGATAGGAAAGCACAGATTCAGGGAGCCATCAAAGACAAGACTGGCGTCCTTCTGGCCTCTTGCCCAGGGCACACTGGAACCAATCTACACTCCCTTCATGGGTCCCTGACCATGTTCCAACTGGGAAAAACTGACTAGGGATAGCCCTCTCTGGGAGGGATCCTCTTCCCAGAATTAGCCCTCCAGGTAAAAGCACCTACAGATAATGACGGAGTGTTAAAAATCTATACAAGACAAATGAAAATCAAACAGAACAGATCGTCATTCCTAGGTAGGAAAAGAGGAAAGGAAGCTTTTGTCCTGAGGGTGAAACAATTGCACAAATACTGCAATCTCAAAAATGTACCAAATAACCAGGAAAAGATTCAGAAGAATAAGAGCTGAAAAAAATCAGAGTAGTTAAACACAAGCTATTCTAAAGGTATTCTAAAAGTCTAGAATAATTTGAACCAAGTGTCAAAGAAGAGCTTTAACACAAAGCCAATCAACAAGAAAATCCTAGGCAAGTGTAGCAGTTTGATATTATTTATGAATTCCAAAAATAGACATTGGATTATGTTTGTGAACAATCTAATATGCCAGAGTCTGTTCCTCTGGGCATATTAGATTGTACTGGATTCAGATGTTTCACTTTCATGTGATTAAATTATGATTAGGGCTTTGATTGGGCCATGTCAGTAGGCTGACAACTACACAGTTGGAGTTAGTTGGAGTTTTGATGCAGAGCCTGGGGAAGTAAAGACATGGAGAAGGAGAACACAAGGGAATTTTGAGCAGGAGCCCCAAGAAGTAAACATGCAGGAGAAGAACACAGAGAAGTAGAGACAGCTCCATAGACACAGCAGAGGCCCCGGGAAGAGAGAGAGCCTGATAGTCTATATCTGACCTCACGGAGAGAACAGAACAGGTGAGCCCAGAAAGAAATGCCCAGGAAAGATGAGATTTATCCCAGCCTACAGTGGATATTGGAAGAAGCTGAGACCATGGAGCCTTAAGAGGAAGAAGAAGGTTGGACCCTTGCAGACATCAGAAGCCAACTTGCTCCAACACATGACAACAGACTTTGGTGAGGGAAGTAACTTACGCTTTATGGCCTGGTGACTGTAAGCTTCTACCCCAAATAAACATCCCTTTATAAAACCCAACAGATTTCTGGTACTTTGCATCAGCATCCGTTTGACTGACTAATGCAGCAAGAGAGAGAAACTGACCTCCAGGGTAAGCTCATCAAGAAAATTAGATGCCTAGACACCAGCAAAAAAGTACAAGCCATACTAAGAAACAGGAAGATATGGCCCAGTCAAAGGAACAAATTAAAACTTCAGACAAGGCACAGGATATGAAACAACTAATCAATGATCTTCAAACACATTTCCTAAATCAATTCAAGGAAATAAAATAAAATATGGCTAAAGAGATAAAGGATATTACGAAGACATTGGATAGGAATAAAGAAGAATATAAAGCATACAAAAATAACAGTTCATATGAGAATGAAAGACATATTAGGAGAGATTAAAAATACACTAGAGGCATACAACAGCAGCATTGAACATGCAGAAGAAAGGATCAGCAAACTAGAGGATAGGACATCTGAAACCATAGAACAGATAGAGAAAAGAAAGGTAAAAATTGAGCAGGGTCATGGGGAATTGAATGACAGCAGGAAGCACACAAATATACATGTCATGGATTTCCCGGAAGGATAAGGGAGGGGGAAAGGGCAGCGAATATTTGAGGAAATAAGGGTATTTATTTGGGGTAGAAGCTTTCAGTCACAAGGCCATAAAGTATAAGTTACCTCCCTCACCAAAGTCTATTGCCATGTGTTGGAGCAAGATGCCTGCCAGTCTCTGTGAGGGTTCAGCCTTCCTCTTCTTCCTAAGGCTCCGTGGTCTCAGTTCCTTCCTTTCTCAGCTGTAGATTAGCATAAGGCTTGTCTCTATCCCCAGGGTTCATTTCTTTCCAGGTTCAGCTGCTCTGTTCTCTTCACAAGTTCAGCTGTAGACTATCAGGCTCATTTACTTCCCGGGGCCTCTGCCATGTCTAATGGAACCTTCTCTCTCTCATCACAGATCTGTTTCTCTGTGTATTTATTTCCTGGGGCTCTAGCATCAAAATTCCAACTCTCTCCTCTGCCTTTTCATCCTACTGATGTGGCCAAATCAAAACCCCAATATTAATCAAGTAAAAGTGAAACCTCTGAATCTAATGCAATCTAACATGCCCAGAGGAACAGAGCAGTTTACAAACATAATCCAATATCTATTTTTGGAATTCATAAAGAATATCAAACTGCTTCAGAGGGAGAGTTTAAAATATTCACAGATAAACAGAAATGGAGAGAGTTCATCAACAAGAGACCTACCCTATGAGAAATACCACAGAGAATTCAACAAGCTGTAAAGAAAAGACAGGAAAGAAAGGATTATTGGAGGAGAGTATAGAGATGAAGATTATCAGTAAGGGTAAGAAAAAGGGTTAAAAAATAAGATACAACATTCCAAAGCCAAAGGATAAAATGGATGAAGTTCATACTGCCTTTACAGTAATAACCTTGAATGTTAATGGATTAAACTCCCCAGTCGAAAGACACAGATTGGCAGAATGGATAAAAAAATATGATCCATCTATATGATGTCTGCAAGAGCCACCTTAGACCCAAAGATACAAATAGGTTGAAAATGAAAGATTGAAAAAAAGATATTCCAAGCAAGCAGTAACCAGAGAAGAGCTGGGGTGGCTATACTAATATAAGACAAAATAGGTTTAAAATGCAAAACTGTTAAAAGAGGTAAAGAATACATATTAATAGAAAGGAATCCACCAAGAAGAAATAATCATAAATATTTATGCACCTAACCAGTGTGCCCCAAAATAAATGAGGCAAATACTAGCAAAACTGAAAGAAGATACAAAAGTCTCTTCAATAATAGTAGGAGACTTCAATATACCACTCTAATCAACAGATAGAATATCTAAATAGAGGATAAATAAAGAAACAGAGAGCTTGAACAATATGATAAATGAACTAGACCTAACAGACATAGACATGAAATTGCATCCCCAAACAGCAGGATATACAATTCTTCTCAAGTGCTCATGGATCATTTTCCAGTATAGACCACATGTTGGGTCACAAAACAGGTCTCAATAAATTTTAAAAGATCGAAATTTTACAAAGCACTTTCTCTGACTCTAAGGGAATGAAGCTGGAAATCAATAATAGGTAAAGAACTGGAAAACTAACAAATATTGAAGATTAAACAGCCCACTCTTAAACAATAAGTGGGTCAAAGAAGAAATTGCAAGAGAAATCAGTAAATATATTGCGATAAATGAAAATGAGAATATAACATAACAAAACCTATGGAATGCAGCAAAGGCAGTGCTAAAAACCTACATATTAAAAAGAATAAAGAGCTTAAATTGAAGACCTAACTGTACACCTGGAGAAACTAGAAAAAAAATAGCAAACTAATCCTAAAGCAAGAAGAAGGAAGGAAATAACAAAGATTAAAGCAGAAATAAATAAAATGGATAATAAAAAAATACAATGAATCAACAAAGCCAAAAGTTGATTCTTTGAGACAATCAATAAAATTGAAAAAAACTTGGCCAACAAAGAAAAAAAGAAAGAAGATGCAAATAAATAAAATGAGAAATGAAAGGAGGGACATTACTGCTAACCTCCCATTATAAGTAACTACTATGAACATCTGTATGCCAACAAATTAGACAACCTAGATGAAATGGACAACTTCCTAGAAACACACACACAACATACAATGATGCTAGAAGAAACAGAGGACCTCAACAAACCAATCACAAGTAAAGAGATTGAATCAGTCAACAAAAAGCTCTCAAAAAAGAAAAGCTTAGTACCAGATACCTTCAAAGGTGAATTCTGCCAATCGTGCCAAGATCTAATACCAATCCTGCTCAGACTGTTCCAAAAAATTGAAGAGGAAGGAAGTCTACCTAACTTATTCTATGATGCCAGCATAACCCTAATACCAAAGCCAGATAAAGATACTACAAGAAAAAAAAATTACAGACCAATTTATCTAATGAATACAGATGCAAAATTCCTTAACAAAATACTTACAAATTGAATCCAACAGCACATTAAAAGAATTATATTCCATGATCAAGTGGGTTTTATCCCACGTATGCAAGAAAATCAATTCATCTAATACACCACATTAATAAATCAAAGGAGAAAAACCATGATTGACACAGAAAAAGCATTTGACAAAATCCAGCATCCTTTCTTGATAAAACATTTCAAAGAAAAAAAGTTCTTCAACATGATAAAGGGCATATATGAAAAACCCACAGCTAATATCATACTTAATGGTGAAAGACTGAAAGCTTTCCCTCTAAGATCTAGAACAAGATAAGTGGTGACATGTACATTGTCACTACTGTTATTCAACATTAGGTTAGAAGGTCTAGCTAGAGCAATTAGGCAAGAAAAAAAAAAAGGCAGGTGCCGC